>CAVNZG010000541.1:0-46211 GCA_963693315.1 Diogma glabrata | reverse complement strand
ATTTGGTAATATTTTCTCGAAACGCTAAATGGAGAGGTTTTTGGATAGTTTGCTGATTGTATCATCTGTTCACTAAACTATGTTAATTAATGATCTGTTATGATTTTCCGGCAATGTATTGATGTTTCGTGTTAGTTTTGTAATAAATTTCTAAACAGAGATAAAAAAGTCCGAGCGGCAGGTATATCCGCTAGAAATAGGTAGATTTCGGGATCAGACAGTTATGTGTGCATTTAGAATCGGATTTATCAGATTACTTTATAAAAAATACTAATTAAAAACAGAAGTATTAAACTAACTTTAAAAATAAACATTATTTTATACAGTTTTTGGGCTCTAGGCACTTAACCTGTACCCGATATGGCCAATTGTCAAACATATTCAGGAAACTGTTTGCCGCAACATACCCAGAAAATATTTTTAGCGTAAGTGAAAAAATGCGACCGTGAAAGTGCCGCTAAATGCCGTTGTACTTCACACAGTTTATTGCAGATAGCTAAAGAACCTTTTGTTGCAGATGTCTGGCTTTTTAAAAAATGATAGAAATGTGTTCAAATAATTAATATTTATAAATTTTGTTTACATGTTTTGCCCCAAACGGCCGTTATAACGCTTTGTTTTTGACAGTTTTAAGGCTCTAGACTCTTAACCTGTACCCGGATATGGCCAGTTGTCGAACTTATCCAAGAGATTGTTTGCCGCAACACGCTCAGAAAAAACTTTTGGTCTAGGTCGAAAAATGCGACCGTGAGAGTGCCGCTAAATTCCGTTATACCTCATATCGTTATATATATATATGTATATATAATTTTTTTTTTGTTTGTTTTTCCGTCTCCGCTTTACATATATAGTCGTTTGGCATCAAAATTTTTCCGAAATTCCGAGATGACGGTCCTTGCAATAGGTAGATTTTTATATGAAATCTACCTAATATAAGTAGAAACAGAATAATTCAAAAAAATTATCGAACCAAATTAAATACATTATCCGAACTAACTCCATCAATACAATTTCGGAACAGTTTTATTTAAGTTGGTTTAAACTACTTTTAATAACATATTAAATCCACCAAAGATCAAATGAACTACGTCACAACTACAATTATACCATCACACATAATTTATAACATTATCAAACAATTTTATTTCAAAATAATCTTTTGTTGTTGTGTTTTTTTGTTCTTATTTAATCTTTTTTCAAACGGTTACTTAGTAAAAAAAAATAAAAACAAAAGAGATTTTGATAATTTTTCTATGGTATTAAATGGGTTGATATTTTTCTTGTAAGGGTTGCATTATAATGCGTATAAAAATGGAACCTTTTGGGTTAGAAAGCTGAAATTTTTTGAGGCTATAGTTGAAAAGTATGTTTAAAAGCTAAGATGAATTTAAATAACATAAACTGAAACATGATGAAAGCATTACCTTTTGCGTTTGTTTTCATTTCAACAGCCGTAGGGTCTCAACCGTTAGACTTAAACTATTATTTTTGAAAATTTTGGAAAGATTTATATTTTAAGTACGTGAAAAAAAGTTTTCAAATATGAGCTTGGCCATTTCAGCTAGATCAAGGGCAGCAAAGTTTAGTAAATTTTTAAAACAGCTGATTTTTGAGGAACCTGAAACGCCAAAGTGGTCATCTGGATAAAAATGATAGAAATATGTTCAAATATTTAATATTTATAAATTTTATTAAAATATTATGATTCAAACGGAAGTTATAGCGCCCTAGATTATTCGACATTTTAGGCTCTAGCCGCTTAACTGGTACCCGGATATGGCCAGTTCACGAACTTGTCCAAGACATTATTTGCCGGAACACACACAAAAAATTATTTTGGTGTAGGTCGAAAAATGCGACCGTGAGAGTGCCGCCAAATTCCGTTATATCTCATATCGTTATATATATATATATATATATATATATATATAAATTTTTTTTTCATTTTGATTTTCCGTCTCCGCTTATCATATATAGTCGTTTGGCACCAAAATTTTTCCGAAATTCCGAGATGAAGCACATACCAATAGGTAGATTTTTATATGAAATCTACCTAAAAAATACAGCTACTTTAACAAAGAGTTATATTTGATATACAACGCTGCGCAAACAATGTCCTCATAAAAGTTTTATGCCGAAAATTTGTAACGATCGCAATAATCGCAAAACAATAATAAAATCAAATTCCTCTTTGTTTTCAATTCAATAGAAATGTATTACATTAATTTCTGTTCATTTTTACATTAATAGTACTTTTAAAATTTTCCCAACTTAACTGCTAATTGATTTTGAATATATTATAAAGCCAACGAACGTACTAAATTTTTATTACTAATGAACAGATGTCGTTGTTAATCATTGCTGAATTTTGAAGATTACCCGATTTCGTTTTTGACGTCATGAGATGGCAAAAGCAAAATCACATTTTTGCAATTTCAAAAAATAAAAAGTTTTTCATTCCATTTTTGTGATTAAAAGGAAAAAGTTCAATTGTTCAAAACTTTTATTTGATACTTTAGCATTGTTTAAATTTAAAAATAGTATTTATAATTTACTTATTACACAATATAAGATTGGTTCATTCTCAAATGTGTTACAATAAGTTTTTAATTCATTTTTACTACAAAATCGAAGGAACCAATCAAAATATGAATGAGATATCTGAAAAGCAGATTCAAGGAGATAATCGAACAAATAAATATCAAAATAATGATACGTTTCAAGAAATAAAAAATTATTGTGTTTTGATTTAAGTTATTATAATAATACAACCCAATTTCTGTTATGTTGTGCTGGTGTTTTTGTGCTATATTTGATATATGGCTATATGCAGGAATTAATATTCACTTTGGAAGGATTTAAACCTTATGGTTGGTTTTTGACATTTATTCAATTTGGATTTTACACAATATTTGGATTTATTGAACATAATTTACAAAAGTATAAAAGTCCACGTTGTATTCCTATTAGAACCAGATCATCAATCAACAGTTAATAATTTAAGGTATTTATTGTAAATATATATATTAATTTTAATTTAATTATTCTCATTGGAATGTCAGAATAACTTTATAAAACTTAAGAGATTCCCAATTTTCAAGCTTCGTGTGGGGACAGATGCTGTCCCGTAGCATCCCGTGTAAATTCTATTTTTTTTCATATTAGTTAACAAAGGTCCAAATATAATGACTGGCTCCGTATCAGGGCAGTTATAATAACGTAGCGCCGAACAAAAAGGGACCCGGTAGCTTAATTACAGTTATATTTCTCGTATTTTTTTTAGATATATATATAAATAATTTGGTGGGAAAATATTTTCCAGGTTGGGCGTTGGCAAGCCGGTTTTTTTTTGAAAAAACTTTTTTTTGTGTGGAACATCTTATATTATTATATTTATATATTTATATATTAATTGATTATTTCAATTCAGATTAATTAATATCTATATATAGTTTATTTTTCGCGTCGGTTTATTTAGCTAAATTTTGTTAAAAAGCTAGAGGAAGAAATAAAGGTTTAGTTTCTAAGGTGTTCATGTGTATATTTATCATAAGTACTCTAAATTTATATTTTCAAAATTTAAAGAATTCCGCGTTTCTCTTTGTAAGTTTTAGGATAAACCAGTTGTGGTTTTTTTTGGTAATAGGGTGGTGGCAACCGGTTTGGGCCGTGGTTGTCAATCAGCTTTTTGTGTATCTTGAAATAAACCAGTTATTGGTTTCGTTTTGGTTTTGATTAGGAAATTATATATTTTGAATTTTGATATTTTTTTTTAATTTTGAAAAAAACCGTTTTGGGACAGCAATTTTTTTGGAGATTGTTTTTTGTGCTGTCATCTGCTTTTAGTAATACTAATTGTTTTTTTATTTGGAAAAAAGAAAACCGTTTTGGGGAAGCAGTTTTTTTTTGAAATTTTTTTATGCTACCATGTACATATTGTACATATATTTGTTTATATATTGTACATATTTTTGGATGATGCAATTAATTTATATATGAAATTAATCGTATGTTTTTCTGATTGTGGTTAAGTCATGTTTCTATGAGTTTTAGGATGTTATTAACGTAATAAAGGTTAACATTGACCAAACAGCTTTTCAACAGTTTTGTATAAGTTTAAATCTTTCGTCACTACTTTCAAAGTATTATTGGTCTATGTTTATGGAAGTACAATTGAAAATAATTAATTCCCATCAACTTTATAGAGTGAGCCGGATCCAAATCAATATCTCTACATTTGTCATCATATTGATCCGCTAATGTGCGTATACAGATCTCGTATGAGTCCATTTTAGCTACCACCATTTTAGGTAGATTTCATATAAAAATCTACCTATTGGTATGTGCTTCATCTCGGAATTTCGGAAAAATTTTGGTGCCAAACGACTATATATGATAAGCGGAGACGGAAAATCAAAATGAAAAAAAAATTATATATATATATATATATATATATATAACGATATGAGATATAACGGAATTTGGCGGCACTCTCACGGTCGCATTTTTCGACCTACACCAAAATAATTTTTTGTGTGTGTTTCGGCAAATAATGTCTTGGACAAGTTCGTGAACTGGCCATATCCGGGTACCAGTTAAGCGGCTAGAGCCTAAAACGTCGAATAATCTAGGGCGCTATAACTTCCGTTTGAATCATAATATTTTAATAAAATTTATAAATATTGAATATTTGAACATATTTCTATCATTTTTATCCAGATGACCACTTTGGCGTTTCAGGTTCCTCAAAAATCAGCTGTTTTAAAAATTTACTAAACTTTGCTGCCCTTGATCTAGCTGAAATGGCCAAGCTCATATTTGAAAACTTTTTTCCACGTACTTAAAATATAAATCTTTCCAAAATTTTCAAAAATAATAGTTTAAGTCTAACGGTTGAGACCCTACGGCTGTTGAAATAAAAACAAACGCAAAAGGCAATGCTTTCATCATGTTTCAGTTTATGTTATTTAAATTCATCTTAGCTTTTAAACATACTTTTCAACTATAGCCTCAAAAAATTTCAGCTATCTAACCCAAAAGGTTCCATTTTTATAAGCATTATAATGCAACCCTTACAAGAAAAATATCAACTCTTTTAATACCATAGAAAAATTATCAAAATCTCTTTTGTTTTTATTTTTTTTACTAAGTAACCGTTTGAAAAAAGATTAAATAAGAACAAAAAAACACAACAACAAAAGATGATTTTGAAATAAAATTGTTTGATAATGTTTGATTATAAATTATGTGTGATGGTATAATTGTAGTTGTGACGTAGTTCATTTGATCTTTGGTGGATTTAATATGTTATTAAAAGTAGTTTAAACCAACTTAAATAAAACTGTTCCGAAATTGTATTGATGGAGTTAGTTCGGATAATGTATTTAATTTGGTTCGATAATTTTTTTGAATTATTCTGTTTCTACTTATATTTTTTATTTAAACTAATCTGACTTATCTAATTTTATTTGGACACAAAACCGTCTGACCCCGAAATCTACCTATTTCTAGCGGATATACCTGCCGCTGGGATTTTTTTTTTTTAGAATTATTTTTTCATTGCGATTAATTTTAAAAAAATGGTATAAATATAGAAACAATTATTCTTAGCTAACATTTATTTTTTGTTTTGAATACAATAAATAAAGCGAAAGATTTAACCTGAACAAATATATTAGAATTAATAACTTAAAAATTAGTAAGCTTAGTTTTGAATTTAAAATAATCGTAATTTTTTTTTAAAATTACCAATTTATTATTTAGTCTGAAGATTAAATTTAATTAATTTCATGTAAAACTTTATTAACACGTATTATGTATTTCATGTTTCGATTTAGCATTTTTAAATAAGAAATTATTTAGATTATGGATAAGTTATATATTATTTAGGTTTATTGATTCACTTTTCCCAGCGGTAGGCCTAAAAAGCCATCCATGGGGCTTATCCCCTTAACATTGATGTCGTTCTTAGATCGCCTATGACCATCGGGGTTATGCGATCGAAGAACATTGGTTTCTTCTCTTCATTCGGCGAGGAAGTCCTCAGGGACGAGGAGTGGTGTTGCTGTGTTTGTACTTAGGTGCAAACCAGTAGTACCATTCTTTGCTCAGAGGCTTCTTCGGTGTAATGAAGAGAAGAACCAATTATACTTTGCTTTCAGGATCAGAGGCTTCACCTCATACAAATTCAAAAACTTACCATTTTTCCATTTAGTTTTTCAATAGACAATTTTTCATAGAGTTTAGGTTTTGAGGTATGGTGCTCGGGAGCGTTCTACAACTTTCGCATTAGGTTTAGTTGTAATTTATTTTTAGATTAAACAAGCACAACTGGGTCAGTAGAAATGGACCTAGTGTCTAATCGTGACAGTTGTGATTGTTTTATTAGGTTGGGGAGAAACTGTTCTGTAGAATCTGGTCGTTAGGGGCTTTTCTAGTCAGTTCTCACATGCATGGTTGGAGTGGGCTCGCGAACGCGATATTTCAAATTTAAATGAAATGGATATTGTAACCATACTTACTTTTTAAATTGTCTCCAGACGAATCTTGACTTTGGGAATCTCTTATCTAATTATTAAATAAAAATAAAATAAATCAAACAAATTTTTCAAAAATTAAATAAATAAAATTTTTATTAAATAAAGTAAATTTTCGTAATTAAATAATTTTTATTAAATAAATAATTTTTTTAATTTAAGTTAATTTTAGGTAACTAAATAAATAAATTTTGATAATTAAGCTTTACGTCAAGATATAAATAAATATTCTTTGTTTTTTAAAAAAATAAATCAATATTTCAAAGTTAGGACGGTGCATCCAATAAATAAACATTCTTCTAAATATTTTTATTTTTCAATTTTTTTTTAAAAATAAATAAATATTTTTAGGGGTGCTATCGTCAATAAATAATTTTAGGTATATAATTAATTCTGAAATTTCAGCATATCTGAAATTAAAATAAATAAATTATATTTTTACATATACAATATCTTAGGAATTTTTGTACAGATTCAGCAAGGATTAGCTACGACGGTCTTTCCTTTGGTTCCTTTACGAAGTTTGTTTTTTTTTTACAAAAATTTTCTGTTTTTTTTGGGGCGTTCGTTGTTTTTTTTTTCGTTTTGCGTTTTTCATTGTTTTCACTTTTACAGCGTACTAGCTACATTTTTGTTGTTGGGAATTGGTTTTAGTGTTGTTGTCAGCGAGTTCATAATTTTTCGGGTTTTACCATCAAAATGTCAAACCAACTAGACGTTGACCATCCGTTCTATGGTTTGGAACCCACCGAACTACAGATCGAATGTCTGGTTCGGGGTGTGGATTTCAGGGGGAACAATTGGGCAGAGGACTTTGCAATACCACAATTGGGTCCATCACTCCAAGCTGAACACATACACAATAGTCCAGCATTAGTACAACCGCAATTATCATTAAATTATCCATCAGTACCACAGGTACAACCACCACCATTATATCCACAAGCTCCACTTACAGCACCACCACCATACAACCAACCTCCTCAGGTATGGCGTGACGCGGCTCCAGCGTTAGCACCAGTGGAGTACCGAGGGGTTCATGGGAACAATTTGAGTCGTTATGACTCAAATTGGGTTCCAACCTTCACAGGAGATGGTCACTCTCCTGATGTTCATGAGTTTGTTCACAGAGTTGAGGCGGCTGCCAGGAGGGACCGTGTGAACTGGGACGACCTTAGGTCTATCGTTCCACGGTATCTCAAGGGGGCTGCCGACAGATACTATTTGAACTTAACTCATGAATATGAGGTGGTGACCTATCCAGTGCTAAGGGAGGGACTCCTACAAACCTTCGGTACGCTCACTGATGATAAGGCGATCTTGCGCGTTCTTCTGAACCGCAAACAAAAGTCAAAGGAGAGCGTATACGAATATCTGGTGGAGATTGGTTCGTTAAATCGTCGTTTAGCACGTCCATTTGCTGACCGTGAAATGCTAGAAATTGCTCGGGAGGGACTGAGTGTGGAGCTCCAAAACGCTACTCTAGCTGCAACAATACATTCAATTGATGAACTTCGGACTTTATGTCAGAAGTTTGAACGGTTGTGGTCCACACCAGTTCCGACCAGAACATCAAATTTAAGAATTAGCAAGCTACAGCAGGTGGATGATTATGAGGTGGATGTGGAACTAGATCGAGATGGATATTTTGAAACGATGGATTCAAAACAGCACGAAGAAGGCGACGAGAGATGTAGCGACGCAGGACGATCGGCAACCACAAACGAAACCGAAATAAAATCATCGAATACATTTAATTTCCCATCATTACATCGAACGTATTTTAGACGTCTGGAGCGTAACATCAGATATTGGAGGATGAGGAAATTATTTCGCAAAGCTTGTATTTCATCTATCCTTTCAGAAACAAAGGATCCTCGGCCGCGACTAGCAATAAAGATTTTGGACAAACATATTTCCGGACTATTGGATAGTGGAGCGTCAATCACAATACTTGGAAGAAATTCCTTGGAATTATTGGAATCAGCAGGTACAACTTACCGTAAGTACACTTCGTGTATTCGTACGGCAGATGGTACTGCAAATAAAATTTTGGGTTACATAGAAATTCCAATAACCGTGAATGGCTCCACTAAACCAATGCGGTTCCATATAGTTCCTGGATTACGAGAAGAGCTCTACCTGGGCATAGATTTCTGGGAGAAATTCGGTATTGTTCCTTCTTTTGTTAGTGAACTGACTCGCACAGAGCTACAAACTTTTAATACACATAACCTCACCACTGACCAGCAACGAGAACTGGATATGATCAAGGATTCTTTCCCGTCATTTGAAGTGTCTGGACTCGGAAAGACTTCTTTAGTTGAACATGTCATCGATGTTGGTGATAGTGCACCTGTTAAACAGAGGCACTATCCCACATCGCCGGCTGTTCAACTGAAGGTCTATGCCGAACTTGACCGAATGCTTCAAATGGGCGTGATCGAAGAGTCTAACAGTTCTTGGTGCTCGCCAGTGGTTTTGGTACAAAAAGAATCTGGTAAAAACAGATTATGTATTGATAGCCGTCGTGTCAATTCACTAACGAAAAAGGACGCTTACCCACTTCCCTTGATTGATGGCTTACTAGGTCGTCTAAATAGCACAAAGTACATTTCAAGTATTGATCTCAAAGATGCTTTCTGGCAGATTCCTCTGGCAGAAGCATCTAGAGACAAGACAGCCTTCACAGTGCCTGGTCGTCCATTGTATCAATTCCGGGTTATGCCCTTTGGATTGTGCAATGCTCCCCAGACAATGTGTCGGCTAATGCACAAAGTGATACCACATCAATATCACGAAAATGTCTTTGTTTATTTAGATGATCTATTGGTAGTCTCTTCCACGTTCCAGGAACATATGGAATTGCTGTCCAAAGTCTCTTCATTGTTAAGAGCGGCTGGGTTAACCATAAACCTCAAGAAAAGCAAATTTGTTCTGAGAGAGGTGAAATACTTAGGATTTTTGGTTGGTGAAGATGGTCTTCGAACAGACCCTGACAAGGTAAGAGCTGTTGCTGAGTATCCAGCTCCGTCAACAGTGAAACAAATACGGAGATTATTGGGAATGGCTGGTTGGTACCAACGTTTCATACCAAATTATGCAAGCGTGGTATCACCAATTACAGATTTATTAAAAAAGAGTTCGGGAAAATTGAAATGGACATTGGAAGCGCAAGCTGCTTTCGAAAATTTAAAACGATTGCTGACTACAGCACCGGTATTAGTAAACCCTGATTATAATAAAGAGTTCTTTATTAGATGCGATGCGAGTCTGACAGGGATAGGTAGTGTACTGTATCAGATCGACGAAGACGGACAAGAGTGTCCGATAGCCTTCATGTCGAAAAAACTTAATAAAGCTCAACGAAACTATTCTGTTTCTGAGCTTGAATGTCTTGCGGCAATTCTGAGTGTGAAGAAATTCAGGGGCTATGTTGAAGGTCACCGATTTACAATTGTGACTGATCACTCAAGTCTGAAGTGGCTTATGTCACAGAAAGACTTGAGTGGTCGTCTGGCTAGGTGGAGCCTAAAACTCCAACATATGGATTTTACCATTGTCCACCAAAAAGGTACCCAAAATATAGTCCCTGATGCTCTATCTCGTCTATATGACGATACACACGAGGAATTGACGGAAGCATTAGTACATCACATTAACGACATTAAAATCGACAATGAAGGTTATCGGCACAAGGAATATACGGATATGATAGCTAAAGTTCAATCATCACCAAAGGACTTTCCATCAGTTAAAGTCGTGGATGATAAGCTATACATTCGTATTGAGCCAAGACCTGATGCAATTCCCAACGATGTTCCTGTGTGGAAACTCTGGGTGCCAAAACCGATGACTTCCAACATGATTCAGAAACATCACGATGATAGTACTGCTGCTCATGGAGGTGTTAAAAAGACTTTAGAATTACTTCGACGTCTTTATTATTGGCCGGGCATGGCGTCACAGGTACACAACTATGTTGTGTCCTGCGACACATGTAAACAAACAAAAGCCACGAATCAGATATTGCGTCCCCCGATGCAATATCAATTCGAAACAGCACGTCCATGGCAGAGAGTCTATATAGATTTTTTGGGACCGTATCCTCGTTCTACACTTGGGAATACGGTGTTATTGATAGTTCTGGATCATGCTACGAAGTTTGTACTACTGAAACCACTTAGAAACGCAACTTCACCGAAGGTGAATGCTTTTCTAAGGAATGAAGTGTTTCTTACATATGGGGTACCAGAGTTTCTACACAGTGACAATGGCAAACAGTTCACTAGTAGGAACTTTCAAAGTCTTTTGTCAGATTTCGGCATTAAACACATTAGGACCGGTGTTTATAGTCCTCAAAGCAACGCGTCAGAGCGGGTCAATAGGTCAGTTCTAGCAGCAATTCGAGCGTTCATTAAAGGTCAACATACCAAGTGAGATCACTACACCAGCTTGGTGAAGATGCTGGTGAGGAAATGGAACGCACTGATCATTTGACTCTGCTTAGGAACCGGGTTCAACAAAATTTAAAAGCAGCCTTCAAAAAATCGCAACATCAGTACAACCTGCGATCTAAACTACGGACTTTTCAACCACAACAACGTGTGTTTGTACGGCAACATCATTTGAGTGACGCTACCAAAAAAATTCTCGGCAAAATTGGCTCCAAAGTTCTTACCTGCAATGATTAAGACTAAGATTGGAAATGTACTCTACGAGTGCATAGATATGAGCGGTAAGAATCTTGGAGTCCATCACGCGAAAGACATCAGGGAATGATGTCTTTTCGTTAGGTAGGGTTGTTCCTCTGGCTGATTGTCGTCTCTGGGGTTCACATCTTCAGGTCATACTTACTGGTTGTATCGGGGTGTCCATGGTGCTGACGTTCGGATGGACGGTCGGTCTCAATACTCAGTGAAGTCCTTAAGGACTTCATGAGTGTTGGAACCGGTCATCGGTCTTGACGCCGGTGACTGTGGGTATCTCGATCCCAGATACAGTTTAATAAGTGGAAGTAGTTCGGTGGTTTTCTGTCATGGAGGGGATGGCGACGTTTTTGTGATTTCAAGAGTAAGAATCTTGGTTTCTACCTTGAATTCATGGTGTAACGATCGCAATAATCGCAAAACAATAATAAAATCAAATTCCTCTTTGTTTTCAATTCAATAGAAATGTATTACATTAATTTCTGTTCATTTTTACATTAATAGTACTTTTAAAATTTTCCCAACTTAACTGCTAATTGATTTTGAATATATTATAAAGCCAACGAACGTACTAAATTTTTATTACTAATGAACAGATGTCGTTGTTAATCATTGCTGAATTTTGAAGATTACCCGATTTTGTTTTTGACGTCATGAGATGGCAAAAGCAAAATCACATTTTTGCAATTTCAAAAAATAAAAAGTTTTTCATTCCATTTTTGTGATTAAAAGGAAAAAGTTCAATTGTTCAAAACTTTTATTTGATACTTTAGCATTGTTTAAATTTAAAAATAGTATTTATAATTTACTTATTACACAATATAAGATTGGTTCATTCTCAAATGTGTTACAATAAGTTTTTAATTCATTTTTACTACAAAATCGAAGGAACCAATCAAAATATGAATGAGATATCTGAAAAGCAGATTCAAGGAGATAATCGAACAAATAAATATCAAAATAATGATACGTTTCAAGAAATAAAAAATTATTGTGTTTTGATTTAAGTTATTATAATAATACAACCCAATTTCTGTTATGTTGTGCTGGTGTTTTTGTGCTATATTTGATATATGGCTATATGCAGGAATTAATATTCACTTTGGAAGGATTTAAACCTTATGGTTGGTTTTTGACATTTATTCAATTTGGATTTTACACAATATTTGGATTTATTGAACATAATTTACAAAAGTATAAAAGTCCACGTTGTATTCCTATTAGAACCAGATCATCAATCAACAGTTAATAATTTAAGGTATTTATTGTAAATATATATATTAATTTTAATTTAATTATTCTCATTGGAATGTCAGAATAACTTTATAAAACTTAAGAGATTCCCAATTTTCAAGCTTCGTGTGGGGACAGATGCTGTCCCGTAGCATCCCGTGTAAATTCTATTTTTTTTCATATTAGTTAACAAAGGTCCAAATATAATAACTGGCTCCGTATCAGGGCAGTTATAATAAACTATATCAAAATCCTTTACCAAAACCGAAGTCTTGATATCTCAGAGCTTGAGATTTCAGCCCCTCCATATTTTATTATTATAAATATTATAAAAATTAAATGAATCTGAATTTTATTTTATTTTATTTTATTCAAAGAAGTACCCAATTTTTTTGCTCGCTAAAGTAGCTTTCTAGTGTTCATCGGTTGTAATGGCTGGTCGGCAGACAGACGAACATTTGTTTTTGCTGTTTTAGAATCGTTAGGACCTAAAACGTTGAAAAATTCCGAAAAGTGGGGCTATAATTTTGACATTTGGCTCGATATTGTAATACTTAGGAAATTTAGACAAATTTTAGGGAAATTTAAAGAAATTATTATTTTAAATGCATATTCGTGTAAAGTTTATGCAGAAAAGAGGACATTTGCATATCAAATTAAGAAATAAGAGATATTGTACTGTCCTGTATTTGCAAAAAAATCTCAAGGGACAGCATGGCCAAAAACAGGACAGTCCTGTAAAATACAGGACGGATGGTCACCGTTATGTACCACATTGAACGAGTTGTTTTTCTCCATGATAGAAAGAATCATTGTTCAATGGTCTAAAATGCTTTTTTTAACGTTCCTTTATTAATATTAAGTAAGATGGATCTTTTTTTTTTATTTTTTAACTAATTGATACTATTGGCGTTTTGAGCGTGGCATGTAAAAGTATTTTTCGACAAACGGCTGTAAAGTTTAATTTTTCTGCCGCTAGGGAGTTAGCTAAAGTCTTACTTTTTAGCCTGACAACAAAAGTAACGTTTAGCGACAGCAAAAGTAACGCCATTTTTATTTTATATTACGGAGGCTGTAAAGTAGCATTTGTTATTTGTTAGTTTGTTATTTTTTCAAACATATTGTATAACCATGACAACAAAAAATAAGTTGATTCTCATATTATGAAATTTTGAAAAGGCTGCTTTGATAAAAAAATTTTATTCATACAAATTTAAATGTTTTTTTCTCTTTTTTGGAAGTAATTATGACGATACAAATTCATATTTATAAAAAGTTTTATGTATTAATTTCATATTTATAAAAAATTTAAACGCTTGCCGAAAAAATAGTGTATTTAATTCGGAGCTAAAGTGACTTTTTGTGTTTCATCTATAGTTGTCGGCCTCCCTGCGGTCGGCCGTCAAACTATAGACTCAACACAAAAAGTATCACTTTAGCTCCTAATTAAATAATGTACTATTGTTGAAACTTAAATGCGCTTGTAATCAATAAGAAAAGCGAAATTTTTAAGAAACATAAAATAGGAAATTCTTGTATTTAGTTTGGCTCTTTTTTTGATTTATATTGTAATATACCTACATATAGTGTTCGGTCGAGACCAGAGTATATATAAATATAGAGAGAACATAACTTTAAAATAGTCATCACTGATATGTCATACTCAATTTCTCTTTTCGCCATTTTCATTTGTTATTATTTACAATTACAAACTTTTTTATTAAATTGTAAATTAAAAAGAATTAAATAATTTAAAACGAACAAAAACGTTAAATGTTTTCTTAATAATTGTGCTAGTTTTTATAAAATGAATGAAAATAATTACGAGAGTAGTTTAAATTTATTGTGTTATTCCAGTGATTTAATAATAGTGAATATTTTATAATGGAAAAGCAATATTTTCTAGCCACACGATATTTTTTTGTGGTAGGGTTTTTTCTTATAGATTTAAAAAGAATCTCGCAATAGTTGTACAATTTTGATTCAAATGAAAAATTTACGCACGTTTATGGGACATAACTGTTTCTCTCTGAGATAAATAGAGGAAAACAAAAAAAAACGATTTCGCATAAGACGAGTCACGTTACGCTAAATATTAGTTGTGATAATCGGTTGGTCGAAACAATAACATAAAAAATATTACATTATATAATTAGCAGCTAAAGTGCTACTTTTTGTGTTGAGTCTATAGTTTGACATTTATAGACGATACGGAAAAAGTCACTTTAACTTCGAATTAAATACACTATTTTTTCGGAAAACGTTTAAATTTTTTATAAATATGAAATTATAATACATCAAAAATTTATAAATATGATTTATTACCGTCATAATCACGTCCAAAAAGTAAAAAAAATTTAAATTTGTGTAAATAAATTTTTTTATCAAAGCTAGCTCCAATTCAAAATTTCATTATCCAATTAAACTATTTGTTATGTTTTGTTGTCATTTCTTATTTTTTGTTGTCATAGTTATACAATTTGTTTGAAAAAATAACAAAATAAAAAATAACAAATGCTACTTTACTGCCGCCGTAATATAAAATAAAAATGGCGTTACTTTGCTGCCGCTTTGATTATAAGTCAAAAAAGTAAGACTTTAACTAATCCCTAGCGGCAGTAAAGTTAAACTTTACAGCCGTTTGCCGAAAAACTATTTTATTTTGGTTGCTTATGTTTTTTGTGTTGTTTTGTTTATGTTTACATTTTTTGTGATAACTATTCGTGATAAAATTTGTATTTTCGGAATATTTTTATCTTTGGTGATAAAATTAATTGAAATAAAAGTGACCTTTAAAGTTTGACATATAAGTCCATTTTTTGTATATTCTGGCGGTTCGATTCTGTCTGACGTAATAGTAGATAAGCTATGCCGGTTCCAGCACAAAAACACGGGTTATTTCTTTTGAAGTTCCTAAATTGCAAAAATTGGCATACTTGTCGTGATATCAGGCTAATTATTTTTTAATTTTTTTGTCACCGCAACATGTGACCGTAAAAAGTTGAATTTTGTTCTGACGGTTTAATTGAAACAACTTAGATGTTTGTTATTCAATTTTTGTTTTAAGTGAAGCAATTGAAAATTTTTGTTACAAAATCAAGTGATCCCGAACTCACGAACATATATAAGAAATTAAATTTCAAAAATAAGAGTTTTAATTTTTTTTCGATGTTTTGAAATCACTTGATTATTTGTGATTCAATTTTTGTCATAAAATCAAGTTACCACAAAGATTTCGGTTGAAGAAGCAGTAAAAATGAAGCAGTAAATCAATGAGGTTTAACTTGCGTGTTAAACAAATGCAAATCATGTTTCATTGTAAACAGAAAATTTCATCAACTAATTCTGAAAAAGTACTAGGTCATTCAATAAGTCCGTAGGATGACACATAGATGGCGTTACTAGAATTTTTTCCATATGATTTTTATTTAGTACTAACCTTCAAACGATACGTGTATAAATTTGACAGCAATCTGATTATTTATTCGTGAGTTATAGCATTTTGTGTGAAGCAACTTTTGTTTTTGAAAAAAAATGGAAAAAAGTGAATTTCGAATTTTAATAAAGCATTGCTTTTTGATGAAAAAAAATACAGTGGAAACCAAACAATGGCTTGATAAACATTATCCAAACTCTGCTCCATCGAGACAAATGGTAGAGAAGTGGATGGCTGAATTTAAATGTGGTCGTACCAGCACAAAAGATGCAGAGCGCAGTGGACGCCAAAATGAGGCTGTTATTCCAGAAAACATAAAAAAAATCCACAAATTGGTTATGAACGATCGCAAATTGAAGGTGCACGAAATAGCTGACATTGTAAAGGTAGCAGATGGTAGTGTTTTTACCATTTTACATGAACATTTGGGTATGCGAAAGCTCTGTGCAAATTGGGTGCCGCGTGAGCTCACAGTCGACCAAAAACAACAACGAATCGATGCTTCGGAGTAGTCTTTGGCACTGTTAAACCGCAATAAAAGGGAATTCTATCGTAGATATGTGACAATGGATGAGACATGGCTTCACAATTACACACCAGAATCCAAAAGACAGTCAGCTGAGTGGACAGCAGTCGACGAACCGAATCCAAAGCGAGCAAAGACGCAACAGTCGGCCGGTAAGGTGATGGCGTCTATATTTTGGGATACGAACGGAATAATATTATAATATTACCGTTATATAGATTAGTCGTGTTCGATTTGACGAAAGCAACTGAAATAACTAAATAATTGTATACAATTATTGTTGTTTTTTTCAGTTGTTTCAGTCAAATCGAATGCAGCACCTTATATTTGTCTTTTGTGGGATGGCATGTTTTTTTCAACCAAATTGGATTTGCTCAGCAATATTTTGAGGAAGATGATATCGAAAAATATAAATAAAGTTAAAACTGATATTGACAAAAGATACAGATTTTCGTACAACAACAACGGCAAGCAGTATCTGTTTTTAATGTCAAATTTTTAAAACTGAAATAGAATGGTGATGAATGGGAGAGATTACGTGAATACAGCAAAAGGAACCATATTACTAAAATCGTTGTGAAAATAAAAGTTATAACCACGGTGGAATCAGTTTTTGTGAATTTATTATAAATTGCTTTTTCTAATTTTTTATCTACGAATGTGGTAAGCCCGCGTACTCCAGTTCCTGCTGTTGATATGTGCGATAACGTGAGGTATATCATATACCAATGGTAATAACATGTAAGATATTGCTCTCCTATAATGAAATATTGGCATATGTTATATTATATATGTGATAAGATTTATTGTGTACATATAGTTATCCATTCTTTAAAAAAAAATATTGACTCAAAAATTATGCTATATAGAGCAAAGTACTTTATAGAAGACGAAAACACAAAGCTTATTTTTCCTTAAAATAATATTTGCTTTAAGACCGCAGCTTTTTGCGCTTAATAAACTCTAAAACAGTAATAGCTCTATGAAGTAGCGTTAAGAGAGCTGTTGTTGTTGTAGCGACGTTGATTAAGTGCTACTCGTTCGATTTTGTGTCCAGTTTCAGAAACTCTGCTACAGCCCTAGGGTGGTACCACAGATCTTTCTTCGTCAGGTCTGTCGCATTCGTTGGACATGCAAAGAGGTGGTCAACATCATGTGGTGTGCCCTCGCGTGGGACAATAATTTGGGTGTCAATTCTGTTCATGTAGCTGTTGAGTATTCGTGACCAGCCAGATCTTAGTTGCGTTAGAATGCACATCTAGTGCTGCGGGGCAGTTGGTTTTCTTCTGGAGCGACTTGTGGTGGTCTTTCATTGAGGACTCGATTATATCTGTAGTTGTTTATAGTATCTTCGACAGCCTTGGTGTGAAGCCTTTTTACGCCACTTCTATAAGTAATCTCATCGATATTCATGGTGTCCGAATACTCTCTCACTTGAGTTTGGAAGAGCTTAGCAGAGCTTTAAGAAAGGTCGTAAAGCTTTCTATGGGTAAAATTGTTACTTGGGTTTCCTGCTACTTTTTGCTCTCTTCTTTGATATTCACGTTTTCGTTTTATTTTGGTCATCGAAATCCCTTTCGTCATAGGTTTCATCTTTGTCTGTTTTTTATCGTCACATTTGGTGTGTTTTCCTCCTTTTAGGAACATTTAATTAGTTGATTTTGATGATGTAGATGAACCATCTCATTATAAAATTAAATTTTATTTTTGTTGGTTCAACTTTACGTAGATTGCTTTGGTCTATGGAACACTTTTAGAAAAGTTTACGACATAGCAAATCCGTAAATGATTTATAATAATTTCGACTCACGCTAGGACCTAAAAAATATTTTTTTTTAATTTTATTAGACAATGTGTAATTGTATATTTGCTTAGCTTATTTTTCTCTTTTTTTTTAGCTGCTCGAACCATTAAGGTTATAGTGCATGTACAATATGTACAATATGAATTATGTACAATAAAATTATTGAGTATAGACGCATACTATAGTACTATACTATAGTTAATCTTACATAAATACTAACGTTCTACAATAATAAATTTAACTTTAGCTTTGGTTCAGTTACAAAATTCAAATAATAACATGTGTTGTAATTCTACGATACTCAACACACATTTTATAGTTTTTAATTATTCTAATTTTAATTATTATAATTAATTATAGTAATATTCACCCTAATTGTCCGACTGAACATGATGTCAACCACAGTATACACATGTCTCTTGCACCTTTATGAGAGAAATAAGTAATGTCAAATTGGCGGTTAACTTGAGTCATACTTTATTCAAGACAAAATAATAAAAATAACAATTTTGTATTGGCGAGAAGAAGGTGACTTTTTAAGTTTAAAATCTCCTTATCAGTTAGAAACTAGATCGATCGACAATTGTATGGATTGCAAAAATTTCATAAATTGCATCATAGATTAAATGAGATTAGATTTGGTTAGATTTAGTTCTTATTATTCTTAATAATTACCATCTTTTATTTCTAATTCGCAGGCAGATCTCACTTCAAAATTAGAAAGTGCAAGTGATAAGCTGGTTGTAATAGATTTCTTTGCCAACTGGTGTGATCCATGTGTAGAAATGAATCCTGTTTTAGAAAAATGTTCACTCGAATATGGCGATAAAATTTTAATTTTAAGGGTAAGCAAGTAAATTTATCTTATCAACCAATGAATAAACTCAACAATGTTCTAAACGTTTTATCAATTAAAAATATTAATTCGTATTACTATCAATTAAATTTACTATATAAGTTTTGTAATTAGTTTTATAATTAATGGGGATTGTTCAATTTAGATGGAAAATCGAATCAAGCAAGACGCCGAGCAAATAAAAACTTCTGAACCCGATCTTTGTCGTTGATTTTGAAACTTCGGTAATCATTAGTACGATAAAAAAATTAATACATGTTTTTTATTTTTTCACTAGATTTGATACAGGGTGGCTCGAAATTTCTCAAGAAATTTTGTGACAATCAAACATTCAAATGTGTTCGAATGGGCTATTCGATTTGAGTAAAATAAAAGGTACTTATGAGGCTTTTTATAAATATTGCACTGACAAAAAACATTTATATTTTTAGATGACTTTTTTTAATATTAATTCTTCAAACATGGTTTTTTCAAAAAGTATCCTTTTGTTTTCTGTCATTTTTTATATTTTAAAGGATTATAATTTACTCAAAACATACTAAAATTATAGATATGCGTTATTTATTGTTTTTGAGAAAAAGGTATTCAAGGTATTTCATTCAGGTATTTCAAACAAATTTACTCAAATCGAATAACCCGTTCGAACACAATTTAACTTTAATGTTCGATTGTCATAAAATTTCTTAAGAAATTTCGAGCCACCCTGTGTCAAAAATAGAGAAAAAATAAAATGCACGTATTAATTTTTTTTATTAAACTAACGATTACCGAAGTTTGGGAAAATCGGAAAAGGTCGGGTTCACATCATCGGTGTCTTGATTCGATTTTCCATTTTTGGATAAACTTCAACTGTAGTTGCTGTACTTGTGGTGTTAAGCATTCATTAATTTGTTCTTCTTTGTTTTTAGATCGATGTTGATGAACATGAAGATTTAACTTTACAATATAGCATTACTTCTATGCCAACGTTTATATTTATTAAAAATGGAAAAAAGCTTGATGAATTCGAAGGTTCTGATATTGAAAAATTTGATAAAAATGTCGCTGAGTTTTGTGGTTGATCTTTGTCTATCTGTTTTGGAATAGAGTAAAAATTAGTTTCAAATATACAGAAACAGTTTTTAAAATTTAAATTGAAAAATAAAATAAACCTATTACTATTTGTATCACAAATGCACTTATTGCTTGTTACACATACTATAAAATCGCATGTTGCTCTTTCAAATTAAAACATGTGAGTTTTATTAATGATATCCAACAGTATGCTTTAATATATTTTGCTTTATTCTGCTATGTATTATAAATATGATATGAAAATTACTAGATGAGCGTAACTCAGTTTTTCTATTATTTTAGAAAAAAAATCTGCTACCTGAATTGCTTAAATGATAATAATTGTTAACATAGAAAATGTTTTTCTGTGTAAATATAATTATAAATCATTTTCAATGGATTGTAAATTTAAATAAATGTTTTTGTTAGATGATACTTCATTAAATAAAATAAAATGCAAAATTATATACAAAATTGGTTGCACTAAATTTTGTTTGTCAATTTGGTGGCATCAACAACTAATAATAATATTAACCGTTAATGTACTCGACACCGCAACAAGAAAGATATTGGTAAAAGTAACTGTACTTAGACTTGGAGCACCTGAATTAGAATTATCCCCACTCATCTTAAACTGTTTTCAAGCAAAACTATTATAACCATCAACAGCAAGATTCTAATTAACCCCATGTCAATTAACACGGTCCCATGAAACTAAATAGATCGAAAACTTCTAGCTTTACATCAAAAATTCAACTTATATAGGTTATAATATCTAAATCATAATAAATGAATAAATAATTGAAGGTAACAAAAACAAATAACACACAGCAGGAAATTGTAGTTTATGTAATAAGAAAACAAAATAAAACTATTTAGTCAATCATAAAGTACGTAAATAAAAAAATTATATGTGAACGTTTGATGATCGTGTTATTATGTTTTTGATGTTTAGAGTTGGCCATTGTAAATAGAATTACCAACAAAATAACTACAACACAGTATGTCAGAGTTTGATTTATTGATTCAATTGATTTTGAAACAAATAATCGAACAAAAAACCCACCTTCACGTTTCTCCCTTTAAAACCGTCCAAATTTTAAATAGAGAAATCTTTTTAAATATGGCAGATGAAGCCAAGTGTTGATGCTAAGTTAGACACCAACCTTATTTTTATAATATGACTGCCAGAATACGCAGCCAAGAAGATGCTTCCTAAAAATAATAAATCATTCTATATTACAACGAACAAGTTTATGCTTTCATAAGATATGATTATTCATCAGCTGTGCAACAAATAAACAAATAAATTAATTGATATAATTAGAGAAAAAGTAATTTGTACTTACAGTTGTTAACAGTATAAAACAACCAAAACTTTTCACTATATTTGTTATTTATAACAATTTATTTGGACCACAATTTAAATTAACTATAAAATTAGCCAAGGGCCTTACTCTCACATTCGATAGCCTTCGTTTTAAAAACGATAGTTCTTTTCGACCAAACTAAATTCGATAATTCAAGAAAATTTTTAATACAATTTTAGTAAGTGTTGTCAACAGTAAAACATAGAAAATCTACTACATTTTGTTTTAAATATGTCAAATATCACTTTTTTTATTAGTAAATAATGTCAATAGTGTCAATGTTGTTGATTAATTTGAAAATATTTGGTTTTTAATTTCTAAAACTTCCACTAAAATTGCAACATAACAATAAAAAAATAATGTGCAAATTCATAAAATGTTTTTTTACTAATAATATGTAAACAACATTTATTAAACATTATAATCAATATTTAGGAAGAAATAATATTAACTTCATTTCGAATTTATAAACGACCAGAAAATATGGGCGAAACGATACAAAAAATTCAAACACAATATCGTTATAAAATAATTTAGAAAGATATTGTTGCGCTATCTAAACTTTTATATGTCAAATAAAATATTCGACAGCGTTTATTCGCCTTCGAATTTCATAGTACCAAATAAACGAAGGCTATCGAAATTGGGTGTAAAACGAAGGCTATCGAATGTCAGAGTAAGGCCGCTACACATTTTAGCATTTAGTATTATAATTCTGGTGTATAAATGTAGATGTAGCTTAATATTATTTAAAATTTTAATTTAAATTCATTGGAAAATGTCACTTCGATAATTTGATTTAGAAATAATTTTGTAAAACTGTTTGAGTTCTCATAGCGATAACACCAAATTAAAAATATTATTAAAGCAATTATTGTGATTTTAAATCAAATTATATTATCAATAAAAAAAAGGATTACATGAAATTATTTTGGAATTTATTAATTTAAAATCAATGTCAACAAATTAGCTGAAATTTATATGCAGCTACATAGCAGTCCGTCTAAACACCAATTGTTATATAATATAATCTTGTATAAGAACTTTCGACTTTGAAGTGTATAGTGGATTTGCCAGTCGTTCCGTTTTGAACCTGAGTTTTAGAGCCAAAGGCTAATGTCCAGACGTTACCATGAACAGGGCCGCGAGTGGTCCCGTTATGACAAAATGTCGTTTTTCTTTAAAAATCTAGCCGATCAAAGTTTAAAAAAGATTACTGATAGTTTCAGTTTTACACTAAAACGTACATTTTTTAATCTACTGGCAATTCCATTTCGTATGCTATTGACATACGAGTTAACCTGAGATATCATATACCACTGGCAATAGCAGAGAGAAATCACTAGCCAATGTTACATTTTAGGGATGGTGGCAAATGAACTGTATTCAGTCAACGGTAGCACCCACAATCTTAGCTGTGAAATAATCGTATAGATGATGAGACGCTATTGCTTCCTCGAAGAAACAAGCCGTCATATAACTATGTGAAGGCTTTATTTTTAATCATTAAGAAGTTCGTCACAGGATCAAGGAATATGCAACAGGCTGGATTATTGGCAACTACATTTTTGTTTTGTTTCAGCAAATTTTTGTAAAAATTTGCTATTTACTTTTTAATTTACTTTTATTTTCTCTATTCTTTCATAAAATATTGGCCTGTCATATTTTGTCAGTGATAGGATTTATTGTTTAGTTATCCATTCTTTAACAAAAAATATAAAAAATCAAAAAAAGAAAGATTTACGTCCAGCAACACCTTTGAACGTATGTTGTTGTGGGACCTTGGTCTTAAAAGGTTTTGGTGTGTTGCTGTGACACATATTGTAATTCCTACTACACAATCCATTTTATTAAAAAAAACTGTTTTCTAATATGTTTGTACTATTCACCTTACACAACAAAGAAACAACTAACAAGTATGTATAGGGAAAATATGCTGCAAATTTAATTCAGATAAGCTAGAACAAATCTAAATTTGATGTTGTCTCAGTCTATAATTAATTGTCCGAATGGTGAAATTAGAACCAAAATATTAGATTAGGACCGTTTTTGTGAAACTAATTACACACGATGAAGATAAAACTGTGATATCAGAAATCACACTAACGTTCCTATAGAATCATGATATTCATAAAAAAATATTTAATTATTTAATGAAATAAAACTTAACATATTTACTGTGATCGAACAAAAATGAGGTATACGTCATGGTATAACGAATATAAGGTATTCTTGACAGCTAAACGAAAATTTTGTGTGACGTCATCCGGCGTAAATATAAAGAAACAAAAAATGTTTTAATTTGAAAATTAGAGAAAACATAATTTTTACGTTATGGTTTTCCTTATTTTTTTCATTAACAATTTGTTTATTAAGTTTTCTAACTCTAAAGAACATTTTGCAGGGTAGGAAATTCGACTAATTCAGAATTAGGTTGGTGTATCGGAGACAAGCAGAGAAAAACTGCTTAGTCTATTACGCTACATAACCGCTAATTGGCGCCTTAAAACTTCTTATAACCTTAACATCATAACAGAACCATTAACGAAAATTTGGGTTGGGACTGAGGTTAATACCATCACTCCGAAAAAAAAGCTTTGTGAAATTTGATAACCAAAAAAAGAATACCAGACACTAACAAAACAAGAGAAGTTTTACCTGGACGTGAGAAAGAACCAAACTACCGAATCGGAACGTGAAACGTGTGCAGCCTGATCGCTTATGATGCTTTAATAAGCCTAGAAACAGAGACTGAGAGGCATAGGATGGATATCATTTCTCTGCAAGAAATTAGACAGCCAATAATCGGAAAACAAAACTCGAATAGTCACTCTTTATGCAGTAGTGGTCATTCTTCTCGAAATGAATTTAGTACTGGTTTCCTTGTTGGTGCACGCATACAAGAAGCCGTGTTGAAATTCATCCTGGTCAATGAGAGGATTTGCTACTTAGGGGTACGCGGTACATAAAACAATATTTCTCTTATTGCCTTGCATGCACCTACTGAAGCTAAGACCGTCAATATTTTCTACATAGCACTAGAGGAGGTTATGAAATCAACACCAACAATGATAATGGTGAGAGAATGACTGAGTTTGCATTATCACATAATTTAAGAATTGCCAGTACTTTCTTTTCGCATCGATCGATTCATAAGCAGACTTATGTTTTTAAACCGATTTTAAACCGTTCCTTTATATGTGCAAATATTGGAAGTAACCACTTCCTTGTATGTTCTAAGATAAGGTTCCACTTTCAACGATCAATTCAACGATCTTTTACTCATTAGAGTATTTAAAAGTTTGTCTTTTAAAGTCCAATCATTTTCAGTGAAGTGTAAGGAACAAATTATCTTATAATAAATACGAACATTTTCTTTTTCCACATGATTCTATCCACTACAAATTGATTTATTTTTCTGGAAATTAAAAAACCTTATGTTTTGAGTATGATTTTTCACATTTGTTGAAAACTTTTGCAGGTTTTAACGTAGTTCGGCATTTAAATTTGTATATGTTTTAATAGTAAAACAAATACTAAAGTTCATTAATTAATGAATGAATTAATTTCAATCATTTCATTAACTAATAAATTAATTTATAAATCATACTAAATATATTTTTAATTTAAAAACAATAGCTTTTCTCATTGATAATAACAACAAACGTATTATATAAAACTCTGAGTGACGTCAATCAAAATCAAAATGGCATCGCTGTCACTCTAGTGAGAATACCTTATTTTCATTTTACCATGGGTATACGTAGAAAATGTTTTGGGTTTTTTTGAACATATTTTATTTATCTCGTTTTGATTTTCCTGTTTTGTTTTAAAACTTTGAAATCGGCATAACGAGTGTCAGTAATATGTCAAATTTACGTAACAACTACATCACATATGTATGACCTTCGTGTGAAGTCAATTTAAGGTCATGGCGTGAACCAAATTGGCGTGATGTAATTTTGATGACACCATGACGTTTTGGTAGCTGGAGATGTAGTGGAGATGAGTAGCAATGGAGAGATCCTAGTTGAAAACTGGAAGTGTCGTTGTCCAGAGATGAATCATAAATACTTAAAAAAATTTTGTGATGAATTTAGCAATTTTTTTATCCTTCTCAGCAGGAATTATTTCTGTTGTGCATACACAATGCAGTGTGCAAGAAAACTTTGTTTGTTATTATTATATGTTGGCATTATATTGTGGAACTTGAATTATCCGCACTAAAGTTAGCGCCACAACGTAAATGTGTTTTCTGGAAACTAGCTGAGATTTAGAAATATCGTTAAAGGACCTGACTGTGGCATAAATCTTTTGTTTTTAGGAGTTTTTTTGAATTCTGCATGTAATGGTGAAAAGATGATAGAACGTACGTTTGAACCCATTTGATCGAATTACGCCAACTTGATATATTTGAAGCTCTAAGCATAGGGCTTTCATTGCACAGTTGTGAATCTGATGCCTGGCTGATACAATTCGGTGTATATGCCTTTTATTCTGAGTCTAAATTAACGGTGTACTCGATTTTTGATTTATATCATCGTATTGAAAGCCACCAGCAACGCGATAAATAGTTTTGCCGATGATAGTACATTGCGCAAGTCATTCGTTCCTCTATATTCAGAGGTTACAATGTCTGAACGAATTAATCCCGTCTGGCAAGACGCTGACATAATTGTAAACGAGAACCTATAAAAAGTCGATTGGGGTGAACAAAATTTAGTCAATTTCAATTCCACTAAAACATAGCTTTTGATTGTTCGTTTGATCGTTCGTTTGATCCAGATCAAAGACAGAGTTCCCAATGATATTTCAATTACTACATATGCCGAACAAATAGGAGAATATAAAAGCATTTTTGGGAGTCACAATTTCCAGTGACTCTGGAACAGGAATATAATGGCGATTTTTTTATAAAACCTCAAAAACTTTTGTTTTCAATAATCTGTGCTTGTTAAATACAGAGTTCTCAGTGTTGGTTGAAATCTTGTTAGCTTGTTAGACTTTACTTCTATCATTGTTAGTCGGTATAGATAGAAGGATCATTAAGATCTGTCTTCCTTGCGTATGTATCCAGCTTTCAGAATCTCTAGTAGTAACATTTTCATTCCTGTCGCAGAGCGAGCTGCAGAAAAAGGGAGTAAGGCATCAGTTTAACATATTTGATGTTCAAAACAGAATAGAACTAAAAATATAATAATTCTTTTAATCTATTACGGATAAGAAAAATATCGCAAGACCATCTCCCAAAATTCACCACCATGAAATACTTACCAATAAAAGCTCAATCTGGTTTAACCCTTCCTTAGTATTTAGTATAAAAAATTATATTTTTTGTATAAATTAATAAAACTGTAAAATAAACAAAAGAAAAAAAAATTAAATCAATAAAATAAGTTATAATAAAATTTATTTTTGTTTTCTTGAGATTTTCAGCCTTATTTTCAAAACAAATTTAAATTTACGTAAAAATAATAATAGTAAGTAGTAGGAAGTCATAGAAAAAAAATACAAAATATTTAAAATTATATTATAATAATAATATATGAATATATATTTTTTTGTGTTTTTTTCTTACTTTTATAAACATAAAAAAAATTAACTAAATTTAACTAATTAAAATTAAGATATATATTTTTTATAATCAAATTTATAAGTATTTATTCAACATTTACTTTTATAACAAATTAAAAATTAAAATTATTTAGTTCATTAAAATTATGATCGGTAAATTATAAAATTAAATTAATTTTATTTCATTTTTACAATCGAAATGTTTCCGCTCTAATGAGTTAATTTTTTTATTTTTAACGAGAGTGCCAATAGTTTGGATCATATTGTGTGTGGTTTGATATATAAATTTGTTTTGACCTTTCTGGTCTCGTTCTCTTCTTTAAATAATTTGTTCACTAGTCTATACATTTGTTTGATTCTTTTTACAAAATAGAATTAAATTATTATCTAAATATTAAGTAATTTATAATAACGAACATAGAGAATCTTTTAATATTTATTCGCGTTATTATAGTAAAATTAATTATTAAACGAACAACAAATATTACAAAATAAAAATAAAAAATTCAATTCCATTTTGTAGATATATAGATTACTAAGTGGTTGACATCGATGAAACAGGAAAAATGGATAATCAAATTATTTTTGAAGGAACCAAGTGTGAGTCGACTAGTGTTTGTGTGAGGTAGGTTTTGTATTTTGTATCATTCGCATGTTTGAAAAAATGACAGTTTCACAGCTTTTACTTGAATCAGTGACAACCTCATTTCAAGTTGAAGGAAAAGAGTTCATGATCATAAAACTATTTTCACTCAATTGATTTAAAATTTCAAAACATATTTAATTTAGTTTCTGATACATTATCCAAAATGTGCGTTTGTATAACTAACAATAAGACGTCCCGTTAGTACATTTTAGACTATTTGGCTTACGCTGCATTTCACAAAAGGAAATATTTATGAGACCTCTACTTGCAATGTTTTTATAAGTCAATCAAGCTTCCCTAAACAAAAACCAAATTTCGGCAAAATAACTGTAGTACAATTTGGTAAACCAAATAAACGTCATTTTTGTATAGCACATTTTTATAAGAAAAAAATGTATACAGGGTGGTGTGATGTAGCGTATAAAAAGTTTAACTTTTCTAAATAAAACCGTGAACGTGAATATACAAAAATTCAAATCAACATGTGGAGCATTAAACTCTACCACTTAACTCACCAGCTTTGAATATCCTCAGATACCATATTGACCATTTTCTTTTAATTTACGTTCAGAACGACTAATTAATGACCGGTCTAAAAACACACATTCTGAATAATATATAATAAAAGTGGTCACCGTCGGTAATCGAAAGACACCTTTGAGTTACAAGGCGAGCGCGAACAACTAAATTAAAACGTCGATAAGATATTCATGGTACTTGAGTATATGCATTACGACAAGTTGGTTTTTGTGTGTTTCCATAAATGATCCATAAAGGAACGTAGTACCTCTCTCTCACCTGTATTAATTTTAACAGTAAAAGTTTCTAGTTTAATTTCAATGGAGAATCAATTGAATTTTGCGCTATGGAGGAATCGACAACGTTTGTAAAATCAACAACAGTTGAAATGAAAGCATTTTCCAAACACAGAGTTTCAATTAGCTAATCGTTAGCATATGCAAACCACACTTGCTTTTTTGAGCTTTTTTCATAGAAGTTAAAGTTTGGTTCAATTTGAGTAACTCAAATATTTTCGTCACTAGGACATCGTCGATTTTTTTTCATCACGGTCTCATCAGAACAAATTTTGTTCAAAATGGAGAATAGTGTTTCACTACGATTAACTACGCCCAGGACTTTTTGTGTAGCAATAAACATAAAACAATATTATATGCTAAAAAGTGACTTGATATTTCGGTCTCACTTGGAACTCGTAAGTCGTACGGTTACAAATTATTCAGATCACAACGCCCACGGATTAGAACAAGGAATATGTACATAAAAGTATGTATCAAAGCTCAGAAATATCAACTAGGAAAGATCGATACAACTTTTTGTACATTAGGTGTGCTCCAAAAAAATAAAATGTTATACCAGAACTGAAGCTGCGTTACTATCAGTAACCGCTTGACAATCCAATTTATTTCAGTTTTAGAGCAAACGAAAATCCAAATATCATACACAATTAGCGCGATAAACCAACTACCCATTAAATGGCTTTATAAATGAGACCTACTAGGAACCAAGTTAATATCAGATAACTCCGAGTCAAGCAATTTCAATAACGTTTTTCTCGATTCAGGATGTTGCGCATCCATCTCTTGAACCAGAAATTCAACCTCTAACTCATCTTTACTAAGCTCGTACAACAACTGTGCGTTTAACCGCATTTTTTTTTTGAAAGAAAGGAAAGGAACGTGCAGTATCAAACCAGTACAAATTAAAAATGTTAAATGTAGAAAATTAAAGTTATACTATTTTTCAAAAAAAAAATTAATCAAATAGAAATCAATTAAAAATATAGTGGAGGTAAGATATATAGAAAAATTTTTCTTTTACATATACAAAATATATTTGTTTTTCCTCTTAAGAACAACAAAATCAATTCAATTCAATATAATAATAACTAGTTCTATCAAATATGATCAAAATATGTATATGATCAATAATTGTTCAAATAACGGTAGCAGCGGAGCTCTATAAAATTCTGATGAGGTAATAAAAAAAAAATTTAAATTAAAAAAAACGTATTATATATATATGTATATTATAAGACATAGAAATATTAAGCAAAATTAAAAATCAATCAAATAATTAACAAGCAGTAAGAATTATAGTGTATATGACCTATGTGAAGATAAAGAAAGTTATTGAGCAAAACAATTTTTTTTTTAAGTAACCTGTGACCGTATAAGCCTGAGAGCTAACTATACTAAACTATGAGGTAGTTTATTCAAAACATTTTGGATCATAGCCGTGTATAATCTTATATCAATCATGCTTGCTAATATAATTACGAAATACAACCGCACGAACTGCTAAAATCATTGATCTAAGAAGCAAAGAATCTCTTTGAAATCCATAATGATCACTATGATTCTTCTATCTATCGAGCAGGTTTCAAATTTCGGTTTTCATTAAAAAAAACAACAATAAAATTTAACTTCAAATACTAATAAACATACTAACGGCACAGTAAAATTATTTATGGAAGAAAAAAAAATCAAAAGCTTTAAGTTTGAAAAAAAACAAACTGGTTATTGTTTCCCGTTTTGGCGCCATTTTTTTGTAACTATTATTTTTGGAAGCGACACTTCTTCTAAACGGAATACGCTCAATCTAGGGAGGGCATTATTGATCAATTGGTTTGGCAATCAATAATCAATTGGGTAATAGTTATAATTATTTATCACTTGATCAAACAGTTAATAATATGGTATCAAATAATGAAAATTTAAATAAATATGCATCATTAACTTATGTTCCTGGTCTAAGTGAAACACTTTCTCGCTCTTGTTCACAGTTTGTTCCTAATATTAAAATGGCTATGAGGCCTAAATATAAAAATAGTTAAAGTTTTACAAATTCAAAATCAAAAATACCTAAACAACCATTTCATATTAAATCGAGAGGAAAAAGCAAAAATCTTAAGTGACCATTTCCGATTTGTCTGAAAATGCGTTAATAGATTCGTCTCGTAAAAAAAAAAAACTAATTTGACCGAAAAAATTTAATAAGTGGTTTTTCATGAGATATCACCATACAAAGTTTCGCGAAAATCGGGAAAAATCAAAAAAGGAGTCAAATTCAAAAATTCACAGCTCTTTCATTTTTTGTCCGATTTGCGTCAACAGTACACCCAATTCTGCTTTTACACGGTCTTTTTTAGACGGTTTTGAAATAACACGGTCTAGAAAAAAAATTTAAATTCGTTTTTACACGGTTTTATTTGAAATAGCACGGTTTAAATTTTGAAGAAAATTCGTATTTTTTTTTTCTATATACAAAGCTAGACATGTTTAGTGTTAATTATAATAAATTATAAATTAACGTTTCTTAATATCTGAAGATACCATGTCCAACTAGGGATTAGGATTAAGTTTGAATAAATTAAATTTCTTTAAGAAGTTTATGAACGTTATCTTTAAAATTTTGAGGATTAAAGCTATCAGGGAAAACCCTTGCTGGTGAGAAATTCCATAGATGAGAGACTCTGCTGAAAAAATCACGCTGAAAAAATCACGCTGAAAAGCAACACTTCTGATTCTTTTTATATGAAGTGTAAAAGGATGGGCTACAAAATTTACTCTGGTGTTACGCGATAGGTTGCTAGTTCAGGTAAAATTGATTTTATCTCAGTCGAAGTTTGTTCATCCACAATGTATTATAATAGAAAATTCTCAGATCAGCAACATTTCTCCTATGTTGCAAGGAATTTAACTCATTAATAAGAGTTGAGTTGCTAAATAGTTTAACAGTTCTGCGCTGAACAAACTCAATTTACTTCATACTACTAAAATCAGATACACCCCATATGTGAGAACAATACTCCATGCAGGGAGTATAAATGATTTACATATTAAAAGAAGCTGTTCGCTATTGAAAAACTTACGAAATCGTTCCAAAGACCAAAATTTTTGAACAGCGTTCAATATTAGAATTTAATTTCATATTGTTTTCAACTTCTATTCCTAGAAGTATGTTGATCAATTTTCTTTGAAGATTTTTTATTTTTTAACGCTAATCTTAAAGTTTGGAGGAAGAAAATTATTTTATCTTATTATACTCTTATTGATACTCTGGTGTAACGTGTCAAGTTTGCAGGCTTAGGTAAAATCGATTTGATATAGATAGAAGCCCGTTTATCCATAATGTAAAATACCGTCAAATCAGCGACATACCAGGAATCAAGCTCATTAGTAAGATTTGAATTGCTGATCAATTTAACAGCCCTCTGTTGTATACATTCAATCAAAACCTGTATGGTACACTCCATATGTGACAACAATAATCCATGTAGGGCGATCGTCTTTCGGCGAAAACCACATTGTCTTTAAGTATTTTTGACCAGTTAACAAAGAACCTCATATTTTTAAAATTAATGTTTTTTTCAAATATTTTAGCTACAATCGATTAGTTTGATATGGGTTTGTAATTTGTTGTATCCGTTTTCGTACCTTTTTTGGAACTGGCTGTGCCTACACTAGCCATTTCCCAAAAAAACTAATATTTCAAATTATATATATGTCGTTGGAACAGCATGTTTGATTGAGCTTGTGAAACGTACGTTATCGCTTAAACATCTGAAAAGCATATGATCGAATCTGGCATGCCAACTTCATGTAGACATAAAGCATATTCAAAAATGCCTCACCGATCAAAACATTTCGGTATCCATCGATAGTTTTTCTTCTGAGTCTAAATTAATTATTACTGGTGTTCTCCAAGGCACAGTTTTATTCCCCACTCTATTTTTAATTTATATCAATAATCTGTTGAAAATTATCAGTAACACGACAAATAGTTTTGCAGATGACATACAGTACATTGCACAGGTCATTCGTTTCCCTATCTTCAAAGGTAAAATGAATGAAAAAATAAATCTCGCCCGGAGAAATGTTGTATAAATGTAAACGAGGACCTTGAAGGAGAAAAGCACCGAGGACCGAGAATAAAGTCGCCGATTGGGGTAAAAAAATTTATTCAATTCTAATTCCACCAAAAAAACAGCTATTGATTGTTTTTAGATCATAGACCGAGTTCCCCAATGATACTTCCATTAGTATCTATGACGAACAAATAGCATCCTAATTAGATGGTAAAAATATTTCATTCCGTATAATTTACTCCACATTTATAAGTTCTACATTCGTCCATGTATGGAATATTGTTGTCAAGTCTTGTGTGGAGCATCTATTTCGATCTAGGCTCTAGGCTAAATTTAACATCAAATCTTGATTTCTTACAACATTGTCGCACTGTTGCTGATCTCTGATTTAATTTTTGTTTTTTTATCAAATGAACTGTGCATACATGCACAAAAAATTTAATTTGGCTTTTATATAGACTCTTAATAGTTTTTTTGTACAAATAATTTTATTTTACCTATTTTTTACAGAAATAAAGGGTATGGAACCAATCCCCTTTTTTTGTATGTGCTGCATGTCTTTTTATGCACGGTTTTTTTTACACGTCTTTTCCTGGAACGTATCTACCGTGTAAAAACAGAATTGGGTGTATATCGTTGAAAAGGTAATTTAGTCTTCTTTAAGATAAATTATTCAAAATTTATTGTTACCTAACGAAAAGTGAGTCAAAATGTGAGTTTTAATATATTTTCACGATTCGGCTCAAAACCTTACCTTTAATTTTTTTTTTTTAAGGTCAACAAATTACCTTTTCAACGATATACTGTTATTGATGGTATCTTGATTTGTTAGGTTTTTATTGAGTTTTTTATGGGATATGCCATGAATTTTCAGTACAAAGTTTTACGAATGAGTAAAAAATCGACCATATGCTTTATTCGGTCACAGATAACTAACTTCGCTCTTCAGCAATATTGATTGTTTCGACAAAATCTATATTTAATCCATACAGGTGAATGACCTTTCACGTAACCTTTGACCTCTAAGTTAAACAAATTATCGATTTTCTTGAATTTTTGATTTTATTATCTGTATGAATACACTATTTATTTATTTATTTAATCAACGATGCCAAACAGGCCGAGACCCAATTCTTGCTCAGTAGTAACACAAATCTTAAGACTTTTAAGAACATTAGAAAAATACAAATGAGCAATTTCACGAAGATTCAACAACGTTTTGAGTTGACCCCTTTTAATTTTGATTATTTTTTGTTTATAGATAGTCTTTGATAAATAAAAAATATAAGTTCTCTTAGAATTTTTTTTTTCGACCAGGGGTCTTCACAGGGTGCCCCTCAATTTTTTGTTATTTTGTGATGTGACTGCATTTTGACGAGCGATTGTAGAAAAACTACTGAATCGATTTTCATAAATGATATGTCGTTGAATAGGTATTAGAACAAAGTTTTTAAAAATGTACACTGTTAATTTTTTGAAATAATTTTTAACGGTGTAACTTAAGAAAAAAACGGTGTAATTGAAAAAAAGATGGCATAGCCTCTTTTTTTTTTTTTTTTTTTTAAACAAAATTGAAGCTTATTTTATATCTAACCACTTGTGAAAGTTGAGGACACGCGTTATGTTTTGTTTTAAAGATAAAATTCGTTGTGCATATGACTGTCGAGAATCAGTTTTTTTTGTTCTGAAGGAAAATTATAAAAATGGCGTTATAAACTAAGAGATATTTTTTTTATGTTAAATATCAAATATTTTATTATTAGATGAACTTTTTAAAATATTATAAAAATTATATATGTAGTACAATAAATAAAATAAATACAATTGTTAAAAATGATTTACTTATTTTACAAACAGAAGTTTCTTTTGAATAGGAAAGCACTTCTGCAATTATTTTCTTTGTATTAGATGGCATAAAAAATGAAATGTTTATTTATCACTTTTAGTAATCACTTGTCACTCTTATAAAAATAATTTGACAGTCTTGACTGCAAACAAAAAAGCCGTATAAACAACTAAATCTATTTAGGAACTTTTGACTGGAGAAGTATTATGTTCGTATTATGTTATTATGGAATCATAAAGTAAAAGATTGTTTTTCAACATTAAATTACAAATATTTTATTATTGAATAAACTTTTTAAAATATCATACAAATTATATATGTGAAAATAAATATAGTTATTAAAAATTATTTACTTATTTTACATTCAAAAGTTTCTTTTGAGTTGGAAAACATTTTTGCATTTATTGTCTTAGTATCTACTGGTACAAAAGAATGAAATTTTTGAGTTCCACTTATAGTAATCGCATTTTTATATCGATTTTGTAATTTTTCTTTTGTTAATTGATATTCATTTTTATCGGCGTATCCAAAGTTCATGGTAGATTCCCATTTTAAAGCCCATTCGAAAAGTTTTTTTGGTGTATCAATAATACTATCTTCGCTCGCCATACTATAACGGTGTGCAGCACGCTTCAGTGTACCACCAATTCCATCACAAGGTCCCTTTACATGGCTGGTAGCATGAAAATGCCATTCAGCGTCAACCTTAAATTAACTAATTAACTTATGCCACCATAAAGAAGACTTTAAGGTTGACGCTGAATGGCATTTTCATGCTACCAGCCATGGAAAGGGACCTTGTGATGGAATTGGTGGTACACTGAAGCGTGCTGCACACCGTTATAGTATGGCGAGCGAAGATAATATTATTGATACACCAAAAAAACTTTTCGAATGGGCTTTAAAATTGGGATTCTACCATGAACTTTGGATACGCCGATAAAAATGAATATCAATTAACAAAAGAAAAATTACAAAATCGATATAAAAATGCGATTACTATAAGTGGAACTCAAAAATTTCATTCTTTTGTACCAGTAGATACTAAGACAATAAATGCAAAAATGTTTTCCAACTCAAAAGAAACTTTTGAATGTAAAATAAGTAAATAATTTTTAATAACTATATTTATTTTCACATATATAATTTGTATGATATTTTAAAAAGTTTATTCAATAATAAAATATTTGTAATTTAATGTTGAAAAACAATCTTTTACTTTATGATTCCATAATAACATAATACGAACATAATACTTCTCCAGTCAAAAGTTCCTAAATAGATTTAGTTGTTTATACGGCTTTTTTGTTTGCAGTCAACACTGTCAAATTATTTTTTATAAGAGTGACAAGTGATTACTAAAAATGATAAATAAACATTTCATTTTTTATGCCATCTAATACAAAGAAAATAATTGCAGAAGTGCTTTCCTATTCAAAAGAAACTTCTGTTTGTAAAATAAGTAAATCATTTTTAACAATTGTATTTATTTTATTTATTGTACTACATATATAATTTTTATAATATTTTAAAAAGTTCATCTAATAATAAAATATTTGATATTTAACATAAAAAAAATATCTCTTAGTTTATAACGCCATTTTTATAATTTTCCTTCAGAACAAAAAAAACTGATTCCCGACAGTCATATGCACAACGAATTTTATCTTTAAAACAAAACATAACACGTGTCCTCAACTTTCACAAGTGGTTAGATATAAAATAAGCTTCAATTTTGTTTAAAAAAAAAAAAAAAAAAAGAGGCTATGCCATCTTTTTTTCAATTACACCGTTTTTTTCTTATGTTACACCGTTAAAAATTATTTCAAAAAATTAACAGTGTACATTTTTAAAAACTTTGTTCTAATACCTATTCAACGACATATCATTTATGAAAATCGATTCAGCAGTTTTTCTACAATCGCTTGTCAAAATGCAGTCACATCACAAAATAACAAAAAATTGAGGGGCACCCTGTGAAGACCCCTGGTCGAAAAAAAAAATTCTAAGAGAACTTGTATTTTTTATTTATGAAAGACTATCTATAAACAAAAAATAACCAAAATTAAAAGGGGTCAAGTCAAAATTTCCCAAAAATTTGCTGAACTTGCGTGAAATTGCTCAAATACATATATAGTAAAAGAAAATTAAAAAATTGAACAAATTAAAAATTAAAAAATCACAGAACAGGAAATGATATGATTTAGTTTATTTTTTTTTTCGATCTGTAAATAGTGTTATGCAAAATAGTTTCTTTAAATTCTGTTTAATTAATTAATTTAAAGATTGTAAAATCATTCGAAGCTGAGAATCTTGAGACTTTAATTTTTTTGTCGTTGATTGGAGTAAAGCAGTGATATTTTTGTGTTCCTGCGATAGTTGACACTTTGTCGAATTTTTTTCAAATCTCTTTTCAATTTTCTTGTATTCTCCTTCTGGACAAAAGCGAAAGGCAATGGCCGAGTCTTTGTTCGAAATGGCCCATTGGTAGAGTTCTTTTGCAGTTGTTATATGGCCTTCGAATTTTTTCTGGAGACTAGCTCTTGTTCATCGTCTCATCCAAGAATTTAAAAAGTTCCTGCTGAAATTGGTATACTGCTTCAGACTCTCGGCAATTATCAGAAGACTTTTGAACTTCAACTCGTCTCTCTCATCTTTGCAATAAATCGCAAACGGATGAAGTGTAACCTGCTGCTGGTTCCAATGTGCTGATTGTACTTCGTCCTTGAAAAGTTTCGCATTTAATATAAAATGGTAGATCCAACCAATTTTTCGAATCGATTGGAGATGAATATATACCTGAATAACGCAGTGATAATTTTCCGCAAAGTCGGAGATTACAATAAACTCGCCTTGCCGCAGTTGATCCTTTTTCATTTTCAAAAAATCAGATTGTTTCTTCGCGATGAAATCGTGTGGAATCAAAGTTGCCAGCTGCATGCTATACGACCTAATGATATCATCGGAAGAACGCGTAATATTTTCCAAGCTCGTTCTACCTATTTTTTAAAAAAATTATTAAAGTAATTAAAATAAATTACTGAACGGCGTAATTCAAATGGCGTAATGAATGGCGTAATACAAAAATAAGCTAGTTCAAAATTTACCGCTTTGATTGACCCATTGTTTGTATGGTATACTCTCCATTTGGTTATCTTCAAGAATTTGTTCGAAGAATTGCTCCATTCCATTCACTCCGGGGCATTTATCGCATTCATTCAAATGGCATTTCATGTTTGGCTCAGCACACAACATTTTGATAAAATATTTATTTAATATAATTTTATTAAAATAATAATTTTATTAAAATTATATTTTATATTTATAGCACTAGCACTTATTTTTAATTTAATTTCATTCGTAAAAAATATTTTTTGTCACTTATTTTATTTTTATTTAACTCTAAAAAGATATTTTAACTAATTATTCTTAAAGACCAATTTTTACTGAATCTAAATTTGAACAAACTAAAATTAAAATATAGAATAGAATAAATTAAAATATATTTTTTCTTATCCTACGTTCTTAAAACATGTTTTTATTTTTGAGAGGGAGAGAGATAAAGAGAATTAAAAATAAATAGACATTTCAAAAGGAACAAATAATATTGGCGCCTCGTCGCGCTAACCTTTTACATTTTTCATCGTTTCAGTATGTTGTTACTTTTTGGGATTTTTTTGTTTTTAGAGGTTATAGAACAAAGGGATATTTAGTTAGTTATCTGTGACCGAATAGAGAATATGGTCGATTTTTTACTCATACGGTAAAACTTTGTACAAACTTTGTAAAATTCATGGCATATCCCATAAAAAACTCAATAAAAACCTAACAAATCAAGATACCATCAAGAACAGTATATCGTTGAAAAGGTAATTTGTTGACCTTAAAAAAAAAAGAATTAAAGGTAAGGTTTTGAGCCGAATCGTGAAAATATATTAAAACTTGACTCACTTTTCGTTAGGTAACAATAAATTTTGAATAGTTTATCTTAAAGAAGACTAAATTACCTTTTCAACGATATACTGTTGACGCAAATCGGATAAAAAATGAAAGAGCTGTGAATTTTTGAATTTGACTCCTTTTTTGATTTTTTCCCGATTTTCGCGAAACTTTGTATGGTGAAATTTCATAAAAAACCACTTATTCAATTTTTTCGGTCAAATTAGTTTTTTAGTCTATTAACGCATTTTCAGACAAATCGGAAATGGTCACCTAAGACCCCCTCTCGATTTGATCTGAAATGGTCGTAAAGAACAACATAGTGGTGTTGTTTATAAGGTTGATTGTAATAACTGTAACACAACATATATTGGTGAAACAATTCAAAAATTAGGTGTTCGTATGGATCAACATAAATATGATTCTAAAAAAACTTCAGTTAGTAATAATTGTTCGGCACTTGCTAAACATTCTATAGAAAATAAACATGAATTTAAATTCGATGATGTTCAAATTTTGGCTAAGGAAAGAAATAAAACTAATTACAGATACACGAGGTGTGCCAAATCATAAAAAATGAGGAAAGAATTTGTAATTTTAAAAGTGATAAGAAGGATTTTTCGAATAATTATTTTAATTTAATCCGATTGTTCTAAAATTTAAAGTAACTTTAAGCTTTTCACTTGATTACCATTTTTTAAGTTAATTATAACATAGTAACTCATGTTAAATTGTATATCGATTTTTGTTTACATAATTTATGTCAAAAATTTATTTTTCTGATTGTGATATAATTTTTTATTATTTTTATTAATAATCCTGAAGATGGGCCTAGCCCGAAATATATAGATTAAATAATAAAAATTATATTCAATTAAAACGGTGTAATTTGAGGAAAAACAAAATAATAAAATAAAAAATTAACTAGGTTTAAAGTGTGAAAAATATCAAAAAGTTTTAGTTACATTTGCCTATATTTTTATATTAATGCAAACGCAAATCCTTAAATATCTCAATATATGAAAAAATGGACTTATGCCACTTTAAAAGAAAACGGTTCAAATATTGAATATTTGAACATATTTCTATCACTTTTATCCAAATGACAACCTTGGCGTTCAAGGTTCCTGAAAAATTAGCTGTTTTAAGAATTTAATCAAACTTGTTGTCCTTGCTCTAGCTGAAAATGGTCAAGCTCACATTTGTAAACTTTTTCACACGTAGATACAACATAAATCTTTTCAAATTTAAAAAAAATAGTTCAAATCTAGAGGTTGAGACCCTTTGGTGGACGTTGATGTGATCTTTGGTGGATTTAATATGTTATAAATAGTTTTAACCAAATTAAACAAAACTGTTCCGAAATTGCATTGATATAGTAGTTTTGTTTAATGTATTTAATTTGTTTTGTAAAATTTGTTGGATAATTTTTTTTTGCTGTCAGATATTTTATTTTTCATTCATACAAACTATGGTATTTAAACAGTAGGCTTTGTTTTTACTGTCGGCAATTCTTCTTGTCGTCGATAATTTTGCTTTGTCGTTATGAAAATTCTTTGTTGTCATTTTTTCTTCTAACAAAATGAAATATAATTTTATCTTAGTAGGCGCATAAATGCTATAAATTTGTAATTTATGTTTGACAAATAAACATAAACAAGCAATCATTTATGAATGAAAACGGACATTTTTATTATTTGCAATTTTACATAATTTTTTATAAGCTGAATAATTCGTAGAAAAAACTTTATTTAGAAACTAATAATTATTATCCTTTAAATAAAATTATAATTTAAAAAAAATTATCTCAATAAATACCACTCTTCATTGAAATTTTTGTCTAAAATTTTTCAATTTTACTCATTAAATTATTTTTAAGCAACACTGCTCAATCAAACCACTACTTAAACTTATTGTGCGCTTTGATTCGCAGTGTTGCTAAATAATTTAATTCGTAAAATCAAAAAATTTTCGAAAAAATTTCAATGACTCGTGGTATTACAACCGATAATTCCGTATGTCTGATCAAGAAATCAGCCTATTTCTAGTGGGCATCTTGACGATCGGTTTTTTTTTTAATTGTAACTAAATAAATGATTTGTATGAACATCTTTTTGCTATTGCTAACTGAATTTTATTTATTTCATATTACAAATTGATTTAGTTGTATTTAAAAAAGTTTTATTATTAATCAAGTTTAGTAGTAGTAACAAAACTAGTATTGCTGGTCAAAATAAATATTCTTTCTACCAACATCTTATTAGCGATAACTTCCCCCATTCTTTTAATTTTATACAAAAATGTTCTTTGACCGATGATATAAGAAAATAGTTTCCTACTAAAATCTCACTATTTCAATTTAATCAGTTGTTGTGTTAGCATCAATCAATTAAAATATTCAGTTATGGTTTATCAAAATCAAATGTTTATGGTTATGGTGTTGGTTATAGTTTATCAAATAACAAGTGGTTCTGCCACGGTTCATGAAATAACAAGTGTGCTGAGTAGAATATACATATTTCCTTAATTGTAATTTTATAATGGTTTTCAAAATAATATGATCATTTATCTATAGTCTTTTATTGTGTGGTGAAGATCTTACGAGTTATAAAAACATGTTTCTCAAAGACGAGTATCTTAAGGTCAAATAAGAATTGTTATTACCAAGTTAATAAATACTGGAATTAACTGAAATTTTAAGCAGAGTTTTTGAATCAAGTAGGATTTTTGTGAGCAATTAAAATGAATTGTCCAAGAGGATCATTTAAATTTTCCAATTTGAAAGTATGTTTTGGTTTGCTCTCAATAAATTTCATCTGATTCATGAAAAATTCTTTTTATCGTGTTTCTTAGTAAAGTCACAGTACAACGAATTCGAATCCATTTGTGGTAGGTACGATATCCATTGTGCCACCGAGGCTATGACATGATATCAATTGAGCTACCAAGATAGAAAATTTCTTATGTTTAACTAAATAGCGTCAATAAACAATGATCAATGATCACAATGATGAAAAAACATCTAAATATGTGTATTTAAATAAATTATGGATAAAAATGACATTGAAAAACTTTTAATACTTTCATTCAGGGACAGGTTTTTGCTATTAATTTGTTGAATGTCGCTATAATTGTAACCAAATCTAGATTGTTACAGCTTTTCTGTTGGACTTATGTCATAAACATATTAAATTCAAAATTATTTTGAATAAATTCAAAATTATATCAAAATTATTGGGCAATTTATATTATTATATTATTATACTGCCGCCGTAAAAAAAAGAAAAATGACGTTAGTTTATAGCCGCTTTGATTATATGTAACAAAATAAGACTTTATTAACCTTCTCTCAAGCCGCCCTAAAGTTAAATTTTACAGCCGTTTGCCGAAAAAAGAGTTATCTTAACTTTCACAGAACATTTTATTCTGTTATATAAAGTTTTATTTATTATTACGGAAATACGGATTGAACACAAAAAAAAATGTTTTTTTTAAAACCGTTTATAACAGCCGTTTGGATACTAATATTTTCGTTTCGATAAGTCAACTCTTAAGTCTTAAGCTTCAACGATAAAGTTGGCAACAATACCCAAAAACAACTATTTACAAATCCCTTAAAATAAAATAAATATGTATATATATATATATATATATATATATATATATATATGTATATATATATATATATATATATATGTATATATATATATATATATATATATATATATAGATATATATATATATATATATATATATATATATATATATATATATATATATATATATATATATATATATATATATATATATATATACATATATATATATATATATATATATATATATATATATATATATATATATATATATATATATATATATATATATAAATATATATATATATATATATATATATATATATATATATATATATATATATATATATATATAAATATATATATATATATATATATATATATATATATATATATATATATATATATATATATATATATATATATACCATGAACTTTGGATACGCCGATAAAAATGAATATCAATTAACAAAAGAAAAATTACAAAATCGATATAAAAATGCGATTACTATAAGTGGAACTCAAAAATTTCATTCTTTTGTACCAGTAGATACTAAGACAATAAATGCAAAAATGTTTTCCAACTCAAAAGAAACTTTTGAATGTAAAATAAGTAAATAATTTTTAATAACTATATTTATTTTCACATATATAATTTGTATGATATTTTAAAAAGTTTATTCAATAATAAAATATTTGTAATTTAATGTTGAAAAACAATCTTTTACTTTATGATTCCATAATAACATAATACGAACATAATACTTCTCCAGTCAAAAGTTCCTAAATAGATTTAGTTGTTTATACGGCTTTTTTGTTTGCAGTCAACACTGTCAAATTATTTTTTATAAGAGTGACAAGTGATTACTAAAAATGATAAATAAACATTTCATTTTTTATGCCATCTAATACAAAGAAAATAATTGCAGAAGTGCTTTCCTATTCAAAAGAAACTTCTGTTTGTAAAATAAGTAAATCATTTTTAACAATTGTATTTATTTTATTTATTGTACTACATATATAATTTTTATAATATTTTAAAAAGTTCATCTAATAATAAAATATTTGATATTTAACATAAAAAAAATATCTCTTAGTTTATAACGCCATTTTTATAATTTTCCTTCAGAACAAAAAAAACTGATTCCCGACAGTCATATGCACAACGAATTTTATCTTTAAAACAAAACATAACACGTGTCCTCAACTTTCACAAGTGGTTAGATATAAAATAAGCTTTAATTTTGTTTAAAAAAAAAAAAAAAAAAAAGAGGCTATGCCATCTTTTTTTCAATTACACCGTTTTTTTCTTATGTTACACCGTTAAAAATTATTTCAAAAATTAACAGTGTACATTTTTAAAAACTTTGTTCTAATACCTATTCAACGACATATCATTTATGAAAATCGATTCAGCAGTTTTTCTACAATCGCTTGTCAAAATGCAGTCACATCACAAAATAACAAAAAATTGAGGGGCACCCTGTGAAGACCCCTGGTCGAAAAAAAAAATTCTAAGAGAACTTGTATTTTTTATTTATGAAAGACTATCTATAAACAAAAAATAACCAAAATTAAAAGGGGTCAAGTCAAAATTTCCCAAAAATTTGCTGAACTTGCGTGAAATTGCTCAAATACATATATAGTAAAAGAAAATTAAAAAATTGAACAAATTAAAAATTAAAAATCACAGAACAGGAAATGATATGATTTAGTTTATTTTTTTTTCGATCTGTAAATAGTGTTATGCAAAATGGTTTCTTTAAATTCTGTTTAATTAATTAATTTAAAGATTGTAAAATCATTCGAAGCTGAGAATCTTGAGACTTTAATTTTTTTGTCGTTGATTGGAGTAAAGCAGTGATATTTTTGTGTTCCTGCGATAGTTGACACTTTGTCGAATTTTTTTCAAATCTCTTTTCAATTTTCTTGTATTCTCCTTCTGGACAAAAGCGAAAGGCAATGGCCGAGTCTTTGTTCGAAATGGCCCATTGGTAGAGTTCTTTTGCAGTTGTTATATGGCCTTCGAATTTTTTCTGGAGACTAGCTCTTGTTCATCGTCTCATCCAAGAATTTAAAAAGTTCCTGCTGAAATTGGTATACTGCTTCAGACTCTCGGCAATTATCAGAAGACTTTTGAACTTCAACTCGTCTCTCTCATCTTTGCAATAAATCGCAAACGGATGAAGTGTAACCTGCTGCTGGTTCCAATGTGCTGATTGTACTTCGTCCTTGAAAAGTTTCGCATTTAATATAAAATGGTAGATCCAACCAATTTTTCGAATCGATTGGAGATGAATATATACCTGAATAACGCAGTGATAATTTTCCGCAAAGTCGGAGATTACAATAAACTCGCCTTGCCGCAGTTGATCCTTTTTCATTTTCAAAAAATCAGATTGTTTCTTCGCGATGAAATCGTGTGGAATCAAAGTTGCCAGCTGCATGCTATACGACCTAATGATATCATCGGAAGAACGCGTAATATTTTCCAAGCTCGTTCTACCTATTTTTTAAAAAAATTATTAAAGTAATTAAAATAAATTACTGAACGGCGTAATTCAAATGGCGTAATGAATGGCGTAATACAAAAATAAGCTAGTTCAAAATTTACCGCTTTGATTGACCCATTGTTTGTATGGTATACTCTCCATTTGGTTATCTTCAAGAATTTGTTCGAAGAATTGCTCCATTCCATTCACTCCGGGGCATTTATCGCATTCATTCAAATGGCATTTCATATTTGGCTCAGCACACAACATTTTGATAAAATATTTATTTAATATAATTTTATTAAAATAATAATTTTATTAAAATTATATTTTATATTTATAGCACTAGCACTTATTTTAATTTAATTTCATTCGTAAAAAATATTTTTTGTCACTTATTTTATTTTTATTTAACTCTAAAAAGATATTTTAACTAATTATTCTTAAAGACCAATTTTTACTGAATCTAAATTTGAACAAACTAAAATTAAAATATAGAATAGAATAAATTAAAATATATTTTTTCTTATCCTACGTTCTTAAAACATGTTTTTATTTTTGAGAGGGAGAGAGATAAAGAGAATTAAAAATAAATAGACATTTCAAAAGGAACAAATAATATTGGCGCCTCGTCGCGCTAACGTTTTACATTTTTCATCGTTTCAGTATGTTGTTACTTTTTGGGATTTTTTTGTTTTTAGAGGTTATAGAACAAAGGGATATTTAGTTAGTTATCTGTGACCGAATAGAGAATATGGTCGATTTTTTACTCATACGGTAAAACTTTGTACAAACTTTGTAAAATTCATGGCATATCCCATAAAAAACTCAATAAAAACCTAACAAATCAAGATACCATCAAGAACAGTATATCGTTGAAAAGGTAATTTGTTGACCTTAAAAAAAAAAGAATTAAAGGTAAGGTTTTGAGCCGAATCGTGAAAATATATTAAAACTTGACTCACTTTTCGTTAGGTAACAATAAATTTTGAATAGTTTATCTTAAAGAAGACTAAATTACCTTTTCAACGATATACTGTTGACGCAAATCGGATAAAAAATGAAAGAGCTGTGAATTTTTGAATTTGACTCCTTTTTTGATTTTTTCCCGATTTTCGCGAAACTTTGTATGGTGAAATTTCATAAAAAACCACTTATTCAATTTTTTCGGTCAAATTAGTATTTTAGTCTATTAACGCATTTTCAGACAAATCGGAAATGGTCACCTAAGACCCCCTCTCGATTTGATCTGAAATGGTCGTAAAGAACAACATAGTGGTGTTGTTTATAAGGTTGATTGTAATAACTGTAACACAACATATATTGGTGAAACAATTCAAAAATTAGGTGTTCGTATGGATCAACATAAATATGATTCTAAAAAAACTTCAGTTAGTAATAATTGTTCGGCACTTGCTAAACATTCTATAGAAAATAAACATGAATTTAAATTCGATGATGTTCAAATTTTGGCTAAGGAAAGAAATAAAACTAATTACAGATACACGAGGTGTGCCAAATCATAAAAAATGAGGAAAGAATTTGTAATTTTAAAAGTGATAAGAAGGATTTTTCGAATAATTATTTTAATTTAATCCGATTGTTCTAAAATTTAAAGTAACTTTAAGCTTTTCACTTGATTACCATTTTTTAAGTTAATTATAACATAGTAACTCATGTTAAATTGTATATCGATTTTTGTTTACA
>CAVNZG010000539.1:52800-108834 GCA_963693315.1 Diogma glabrata | reverse complement strand
GCTCATGAATGTAATACTTAGGTCTTTCAGACCGAAGTAAAATAACAAACAGAACGTTTTTGATGAGTTTAAATTATAAACAACTAAAAATGGTAGTTTTTCAGTATTTTCGCGATAAGTTTTCACTTTTGCAGGACAAAAACTGCATGAAGAAATGTTCAGATGTGGTTAGTATATCATAGAAAATTGTTAAATATTTAATTGGCTACATTTTTTTGCAGACTATTAGTTTTAATTTTCTGCGGTTTGGCTGCAATGGCCTCAAAACGGTAAAAAACAGTGTAAAAAACTTTTTGGTATTTTCGTGTTTTTGGTCATGAAGATGTGATTTTTTTCGGTTTGTTTATTCAAAAATTTGTAGCTGAGGTCAAGAGTTACAATTTAGGAGTTTAATTTTAAATAAAATAATTAAATTTTTAATCAGAAAATTTTTTTTGCCATTTTCCGGGAAAATAGAAAATTTTCTTCATTATAAATATTAAATTTGAGATCAGAGACCAAAAAAAACACTAAAACGATATATTGCATGGTTTTGCAATCATAATTTTCCAAATTTTCCAAATAATTTTCACAGTTTTCCAATACTTTTTAAAGATTTTTACTTTTTGAGTGAAAATTCGTTGCCAGCGTACTTAAAAACATTGAAAATGATATACAACTCGTAATAATACTCTAAAATTGGAAATTCAGTAAAATTTTCCCGATTTTCCGCTTTTCACGTTATTATTTTGGAAAACTGATGTCGGATTCGTAACCAGCGACCAAAAAAACGTATAGGAGCCTATTTTCAGGCTAAAAAACGTATTATTTAAAAAATTATAAATCGACAAAAATATTTTATTTTGATAAAAGGCATATTAAGGGGTAGTAAAATAAGGGAGGTCGACCACCAACTTTTTATGACCGACGAATGATCCTTAGGGTATAAATAAGATGTTATAAAAGAAAATTTTCGATTTAAAAATGTAGTTTTCATTATAATTAATTGTGTGTTGATTCCCCCTTCACAGACCGTACTATATATGTTGTGTGAAATTTGATTTTGAGAAAATTGTTTAATCTAAGCATTTATATGTTTGTTTGTAATATTATATATACAATTAAAATGAAATGAATTGGTTGCTAAAGAAATTTAGAAAAAAAATTAACAAAATATTGCGTGAATTTAAAAATTTCACAAAAAATATTTTACAAGAAATATACATATGTACTTAGCAATACAATAAATAGATCAAATGAAACTGCAAAAGAAAATGTTTAAAATAAATTATTATAGACACTTGAAAAAAAATTGGTTGCTATAGAAATTTAGGAACGTAATTATGAAACGAAAAACTACTTGGATTAAACAATGTTCTAAAAAAATATTTTACTATTTTAAGTAAATATAGGTATTTTTAATTAATAATAATTAATGCAAATTATGCAATTCGGGCATAAAGTATCTTTTTTGCTTTCGAGTGTTTGTTGTCCTCAGCTGACGCCTCGAGCAATAATATCACTCTCAAGCGGAAAAGACAAACTTTACGCCCTTAATATATAAATAGCTATTATTAGACATTTTAACGTTAAATAATGTTAAATAACCGAGCATTTAAAGAATATTTGGATTCGTTTACGTATTAATAATGATATTATAACTTTCTATAAAGAACATATTTGTTTTATCTTACAATTTAATCCATACTCAAAAACCAATATGTTTAAATGACAATTTAATCCTTTTTGATTAAATAAAATTTATGTCATCGTATTTTCTTTAATTTTTTTTCCTGTTGTTACATTCGATTGGTAAATTGTAAATGAAATGTTAGACAATTTTCCATTTAAATTAATTTCTAGGATTTAATTGTATCTTGATATAAATAATGAATTTTACTGTGTGTTGTCGGACCTGATAACGAACATTAGTATATCTTTATTTATTTGGCTTTCAAAGATTTAATTTGTATTAATTAGGGATATTAGACATTTAAATTGATTAAAAAGGGATTTTCAATGTAATGGAAAAATGAAATTTATCGCATTGGGTCGATGGTTGATAAGGTATTTAGAATATAACTGTTTGAAATTGATTGTGGTTTTTATAGGTGAGTTTTTCACATAATCATTTACTTTTAATGAAATTTATAAACAAAAGCTAAGCAATTAATTTTATAGGTCTAATTTCAGAGATTTTTATTATACCAAAAATAAAGCCCACTTTTAATTTCCTTAATCAAAAATTTTATTTCTTAAACCTTAGCATTCATTTTTTATATCTGAAAATTCTAATTTTCATTGGCTAATAACTCCGAGAGTTTTTATCTAATCTGAAAATGTTTAGCGAAACTTGTTTACATAGTCAATAAATTTTTAAACAGCAAAAATAGCATGTTATTTAAGTAAGAGCTTAAGTGCTACTTTTTGTGTTGACTCTATAGAGTATAGACGAAACACAAAAAGTCACTTTAACTCCGAATTAAATACACAATTTTTTCGGAAAACGTTTAAACTTTTTATAAATATGAAAATATCAAATATCAATTATAAATATCAAATCTACCACAGAACATATGTGTGACAATGTATGACAACACCCGGCAAACCTTCTCTTTATCATATATCGTTCAATTACTGCGAAATATCATAATAGTTTATCTCTAAGTTCATTAAATTTATTTCTAAGAAAAAAAAATTAATTTCTTTTATTAAAATCTATTTATTTTTTTTTTTCATTGATTGTTATAAGGTTTTTGCAAATTGTTGTTGTTGGGGATTGTTGCAAACTTTTTTGTTGAAGCCGACAAGTAAAAAACCTCTTATTGCAGAGGTTTATATTTAAAAGAAACGGATTAAAATGTTATCACAGATTCTAAATTTCTGAAGGTTTTGAAAATATTAGTATCCAAACGGCCGCTATAACGGTTTAAAAAAACAACTTTTTTTTCTAGTAAAAAACCTCTAAATTGTCCAAGATATTCATAAAAAATGTATTTTTAAAGCCCCCCCACACCTTAAAAATAACCCTAGAGGGTCGTAAATAGGCTCAGAATTAGGAACTATTTAGGAGCTCTTACGGCTGTATACTTTTAATTATAGAGCTCCATCCCTATTCTTAAAACCACCCCAAAACTAGTTTATAAACGGAGATGACACAAAAAATAACATTAAATTAAAAATTTCTCTCCTACATATAATTCTTGAATTAAAAAAAACATAGAAAAGGGCAACTGTCTATATCTCAGTTGCAAGCCTTTAGAAGGAAAACCACTCCTTGGGTCAAAAACGCATAGGGGAACTATGATAAACATACTCGACACAAAAATATTTAAGGTTGCGGATAAAGTTCCCATTTAGGAGCCTACTAAATGTGTCATTTTATATTTCTGATTTTCTACCCTTTAAAAAGTGCCACCCCATGTATCATACACGCATATGGAAACTATGTTAAAGCATAGAGAAACGGATTGTTTTATGTATAGGTAAATGATTTTTCGATTTAGGAGCTTACTAAATAAGTTTTTCTACGATGCGGATTGCAACCCTTTAGCAAAAGCGCCACCCCATGTATCATACACGCATTAGGGAACTATGTTAAAGCATAGAGATACTGATCGTGTTATGTTGGAAAATCATTTTTAGATTTAGAAGCTTATTAAATATGTCACTCTATATTTCTGATTGCAACCCTTTAGAAAAAGTCACCCCGTACCATACACGAGTAAGGAAGCTATGTTAGAGCATAGAGATACTGATCGTTTCATGCATGTAAGTGATTTTTCGATTAAGGAGCTTACTAAATATGTCAATCTATATTTCAAGTATCAACCCTTTAGAAAAAGCCACCCCTTGTGCCATACACGCATATGGGAACTATATTAAAGCATAGAAATACGGATCGTTTTATTTAGGAAAATAAGTTTTTGGTTTGGGTAGCGAAATCCGAAATTCGACGTCCACGCCGTGCTGCCTGGGTAATGCTGACAGAATTAGGTTGGTGTATTGGAGACAAGCAGAGTAAAAACAGCTTAGTCAATGACGCTACATCACGGCGAATTGGCCCCTTACAACCAATGCGACTCAAGCGTCTGTTCTCCATGTCAGGGGCGGCTTGGAGCGGGCGTCTGTCTTAAATCAAGCGGCTCGCTATATAAACATGTAAAAAGGTTTCTGGTGACCTTAATATGCAGAACGGACCCATTCACGACAATTTGGGTTGGGTCTAAGGTTAACACCTAACCCCGGAAAAAAACTAATATGTTAAATTTGGTTATCAGAAAAAGAATAACAGACCCGGACAACAAAACAGAATTTTACCTGGACGTGAAAAAGGACCAGACTACCGAATCGGAACGTGGAACGTGCGCAGCCTGAGCGCTCCTGATGCTTTTATAAGTCTGGAAACAGAGGTTGAGAGGTATAGGATGGATATTATTGCTCTACAAGAAATTAGACAGCCGATAATCGGAAAACAAGATTTGGATAGTCACTCTCTATACTGTAGTGGTCATCCTTCTCGAAGAGAATTTGGTACTGGCTTTCTTGTTGGTGCACGCATACAAGAAGCCGTGATGAAATTCATCCCGGTCAGTGAGAGGATCTGCTACCTACGTGTACGTGGTACATATAACAATATTTCTCTTATTGCCGTGCATGCACCTACTGAAGCTAAGACCGTCGACGAGAAGGATAATTTCTACATAGAACTGGAAGAGGCTATGAAACAAACACCCACACGCGACTTCATTATGGTTCTTGGTGACTTTAATGGACAGGTTGGAAGAGATATCTCTTATGGAAATGTGGTGGGTCCCAACAGCCTGCATTTGAATTCGAATGATAATGGTGAGAGAATGACTGAGTTTGCATTATCAAATAATTTGAGAATTGCCAGTACGTTCTTTCCGCATCGATCGGTTCATAAACAGTCTTGGGTCTCACCGAATGGAAACACTCGAAATCAAATTGATCACGTTCTAGTAACAGCACGTTTCTTTTCGAGCGTTCGGGATTTGCGATCCTTTAGAGGTGCATACATTGGAAGTGATCACTTCCTTGTATGTGCAACGATAAGGTTCCACTTTGAGGCATTCCAAATCCAGGCATTCCAAAATTCAATCAACCTAAGCGTTTTAACATCTTATCATTAAAGAATGCTGAAACAGAAGAGAGATATCAAATCCATATTGCCGAAACATTGGATAAATCAGAAACCATTAATGGAGACGTCGATAAGTCATGGTATTTGCTCAAAGATGCTGTTTTAAGCGCTGCTGAGGGAATACTTGGACGACCACAGAACCACTCCCAGAAGCCATGGATGGATCAAGCATGCCTTGACGCTACTCAATACAAAAGAGATTGCTATCTAAAGTGTCTACAAGGACGCAATACCAGGTCCACGAGGGAGAACTATAAACTGGCAAGACAAGCCGTTACAAAGCTATGTAGACGAACGAAGAGAGAATGGTGGAAGAGACAGTGTGAGGAGAGTGAAAGCTTCAATAAGGAACATCAATCGCGCAACTTCTTTCAACAGGTTAAAACCTTAAGGAAAGGCCCTCAAACTAGATCGACTGCTATTCAAAACGAAGATGGGAAGCTACAAGTAGACCTTAAAAATATTTTAGATACTTGGGCCGCTTATTTTGAGAATCTGCTCAACTTAAGTGACCAGCAACAAGTCGGGCGACGAGCAGGGCTTATTCGTGCATCAAAGGTACATGTAGACGAACCCACCAAAGAGGAATTCGATGCGGCGCTGTCAAAATTAAAATGCAATAAAGCACCTGGTATCGACGATATAATATCCGAAATGATTGTTGATGGTGGCGAAACTCTATCCTCAAGATTGTTTGAACTTGTTCAAATGATCTGGAGGACTGAAACCATGCCACAGGACTGGAACACAGCTTTGCTGATACCAATCCATAAAGAAGGTAATCGCCTACAATGTGCAAACTACAGAGGAATCGCTCTCCTCTGCACAGCATATAAGATCTTTTCATACATTTTGCTATCCAAAATCAATCCTTTTGCTGAACAACTGTTTGGAGAATATCAGTGTGGTTTCCGGCGGGGCCGAGGTACCACCGATGCACTTTTCTCGATAAGGATGATTTTGGAAAAGTGTCGAGAGTCCAACCTACCTGTGCACCAACTTTTCATTGATTTCAGGCAGGCCTACGGCTCCCTCGAACGAGAGACTCTATGGTCTGCTCTGGTGTCAATGGGAATTCCTGGTAAACTGGTATCACTATGCAAAATGACAGTACAGAACTCTCAATGCTGTGTGCGAGTAGACAACGAAATATCAAAGTTTTTTAAAGTCGACTCCGGATTAAGACAAGGTGATGCTATCTCTCCTATACTTTTTAATCTAGCCTTGGAATATAAGTGCCGTCAAAAGAAACTACCGACTAATAACTATATCTTGTCAATAAACTCAGTACAGATGATTGCTTACGCTGATGATGTTGTCATCTTCGGCCAAAGTGAAGCTGTTATAAGTGAGACTTTCAAGTCGCTTGAGAGTGGTGCTAGAAATATTGGTCTGCAAATTAACTACAATAAAACCAAACATATGAATGTTTCAAGAGAGGCTGAGAAGAAAGATTTGATGTGCGGCGATGAACGAATTGGGGAAGTTGAATCTTTTAAATATTTGGGATCAATGCTTGACTCAAACAACAGCATGCTTACAGATATTAAAGCTCGAATCGCTGCAGGTAATCGAACTTTCTACTTAATTAAACCTCTCCTTGGATCACCGTATGTATCAACTAACACCAAGCTCAAGTTATAGAAGACATTGATTAGACCGGTTGTGATGTATGGGTCACAAACGTGGACCCTTACACAAAATGACGAATCGCATTAATCTGTATTTGAGCGTAAGATCCTACGCTACATTTTTGGTCCACTTAAGACAGACGATGGAGAGTATAGAACCCGGTATACCTTTGAGATCAGAGACCTTTTTGAGGGTCCTGATATTATAGGTTGTATCCGTTCTAACAGGATTGCTTGGTTTGGGCATGTTCTACGAGCCGATTCACAGTCTGGAATGATTAGAAAAATGTACGTTAATACCCCCGGGAGTGGTAGACCGCGAGGAAGACCACGACTACAATGGGAGACTGACGTAATAAACGACCTTAAAAAAATCGGCTGCCATGGTAATTATGTCGCTGTTGCGAATGACCGTGGTGAATATTCAAAGCTGATTAGCCTGGCAACGCTCCTACATGGAACATGAACGCCTTAAAAAAAAAAAAAAAGTTTTGGGTTTGAGAGCTTACTAAATATGTCACTCTATATATCTGATTGCAACCCTTTCGAAAGTGCCACCCCTTATACCATGCACTCGTAAGTGAACTATGTTAAAGCATAGAGATTCGGATCGTTTTATATAGGTATTAGGTTTTATATTCTCGATTTAGGAGTTTACTAAATATGTCACACTATATTTCTGATTGCAACCCTTTTGAAAAAACCACCCCTTGTACCATACACGCGTAAGAGAAGTATTTTAGAGCATAGAGGTCGGATCGTTTTATGAAGGTAAATGATTTTTCGATTTAGGAGCTTACTAAATAAGTTTTTCTACCTTTCTGATTGCAACCCTTTAGAAAAAGTGCCATCCCTTGTACCATACACGCATAAGGGAACTATGTTAGAGCATAGAGATACGGATCGTATTAAGTAGATTAATGATTTTTCTATTTAGAAGCTTACTAAAATTGTCACTTTATTTCTGGTTTGCAACCCTTTAGAAAAAGCCACCCCTTATACCATACACGCATAAGGAAGCTATGTTAACGCATATAGATACTGATCGTTTCATGTAGGTAAATGATTTTTCAATTTAGGAGCTTACTTAATATGTCATTCTATATTTCTGATTGCAACTCTTTAGAAAAAGCCACCCCTTGTACCATACTCGTCGAAGGAAGCTACGTTAAAGCGTAGAGATACGGATCGTTTTATTTGAAAAAATGATTTTTTTAATAAGGAGCTTCCTAAATATGTCACTCGTTTTTCTTGATTGCAACCCTTTAGAAAAAGCTACCCCTTGTACCATACACGGATGTTAAAGCATAGAGATACTGATCGTGTTATCTAGGTAAATAATTTTTTGATTTAGGAGCTAACTAAATATGTCACTCTATATTGCTGATTGTAACCCTTTAGAAAAAGCCACCCCTTGTGCCATACACTCATAAGGTAACTATGTTAAAGCATAGAGATACTGATCGTGTTATGTAGGTAAATCATTGTTCGATTTCGGAGCTTACTAAATATGTCATTCTACGTTTCTGATTGCAACCCTTAAGAAAGTTTCACCCATTTCACCCAAGCGTAGAGATACGGATCGTTTTATTTAGGAAAATGATTTTTTGATTTAGGAGCTTACTAAATATGTCACTCTATATTCCTGATTGCAACCCTTTAGAAAAAGCCACCTCTTGTGCCATAAACGGACAAGGGAACAATGTTAAAGCATAAAGATACTGATCGTGTTATGTAGGTAAATCATGTTTTGATTTAGGAACTTACTAAATATGTCATTCTTTATTTTTGACTTGTAACCCTGTAGAAAAAGTGCCACCCCTTGTATCATACACCCATAAGGGAACTATGTTAAAGCATAGAGATACTGATCGTGTTGTGTAAGTAAATCATTTTTTGATTTAGAAGCTTACTAAATATGTCACTCTACTTTTCTGATTGCAACCCTTTATAAAAGCCACCCCTTGTAATTTACTCGCACACACCATACACGCTTTTGTACCATACAACGTTAAAACGGACAAGGGAACTATGTTAAAGCAGAGAGATACGGATCGTTTTATTTAGGAAAATAATTTTTTGATTTAAGAGCTTACTGAATATGTCATTCTATATTTCTGATTGCAACCCTTTAGAAAAAGCCACTGCTTGTACCATACACGCTTAATGTTAAACCATAGAGATGTGGATCGTTTTTTGTAGGTAAATGATTTTTCGATTTAGAAGCTTACTAAGTACGTCACTCTATATTTCTGATTGCAACCCTTTTGAAAAAACCACCGCTTGTGCCATACACGAGTAAGAGAAATATTTTAAAGCATAGAGGTACGAATCGTTTTGTGTAGTTATATGATTTTTCGACTTAGGAGCTTACAAAATAAGTTTTTCTGCGTTTCTGATTGCAACCAGTGGCGTAGCTAGCATGGGTGACACCCGGGGCGGATTTTGTGGTGTCACCCCAAAAATAAGAACTGTCAATAATAATAAAAAGCTGATAAACGTAATTTATAATTTTTTTTAAGTAATACAAATGAAGATTATTATTAATAAGCTACATTGGGTCATTGTTGCCCGAAAGTAATTTTTAATTAATTTTAATTTGATGAAACTCCTCCCACACGAAGCCACTAATACGCAAATAGTCATAAATAACTTTAGTGCGACCGTAAGATTCGGAAGAAAATTTTGAAAAATCCCATTCTACGATGAATTTCAAAAAGTCAAGGTACACCCAGTTAGAAACTCAACCTTGGTATCTCTATGAGGAGTTCTGTTGCCGATACCTCATCATAAAAACTGGCAAATTTTGATACAGATAATTTCGACTCTTCACTTTTTGCCAAAAGCTAAGTGTTTGTCTGCACAACCTCGAACAATGAAGCTAAATCTTGAACTGACTTAAGTCTAGTTCGAAGTTCAACGCTGAATCGGTCAGGACATTCCAACATGTCCTTTTTAAGTTGAGCTCTCAGTGTCAGTCCAACATCAGGGGCAAACTCACCAGCCATTGGTTTTTTACGACGAATTCAGCTTTCCATTGGAATGTCATAGTCCTCCGATTTTTTCGCAGCAAGAATTATTGCCTCTTCTACAATGTGATTTCGTGACGAATTGACTCTATTTTTGTAACTAATTGATCAATGTTCAAGCACTTGCTTTGCAATCCAATCTGAGCACGGATATTATTTCCCTTAGAATATCATTCCAAAACAAAAGAACTACGAGATTGATTCAACAACTGTACAATTATAAGCCGACCCTCACATGAAATATTTATGTGAAACTAAGATATAGTTCAATTAATCTCAAATACTTAAATTTTAAAATGAAAAATTCATGATATAAGGCCAAAGAAATATGTTTTCATGGAAATAGTTATTAACTTTATTCAACTACTGTTATATTGGATATAACACTTTATATTTTAAATAAACCTCATTCTGTTGTTAGGACCATATTACTGAGTACTAAGCAGTTGTCCCAATCACAGTGAAATTGTTTGTAAATATCTTTTCTTTGCATGAATAATAAACTGCCAGCTTCGAGATGAGGTTGTCATTACTTCATTTTTTTTCAGTGTAAGAATTTCATCGCTTATATCAGCGGCTTTTTTCCATGTAAAGGAAAAAATCCAAGGAATACTTCCTTGATTTCCACTTTTCTATCATCAATTTTTACATAGCGAATCGCTTCTGACATTTGATCAATATGTAAAATGTCAGGTGTGCTATCAAACATAATTCCAAAATATTTAACCGATTTAATTTCGTTGACAAGCTAAATTTTACGTGGTTCGCTGAAACATTTATGAACTCATTTTGTATATCTGGTGACAAATATGATACTTTTGATGATTTACCATGCTCCAAATTCAATTCCACTCCTGTTTTTCATTATATATTTAATGCAAGGCTGCGTCTCCTATCGTTTTATGAAATTTTAACCTCATTTCCAAAGTTTGCCACTTTTTAAAGTTCTCCAAATGTTCATTTGAAGTTTCATGGTCGGTTACTTTGGGATTTAGTTTCCACCACTTCTGAAATCCAGTCGTAGATTTTGTATTATTACTATTGGTGACAGCCAATATAAGACATCCGAAGCAGTACAGGTTATTATCCATAGGAGAATAAACCATCCATGACCGCAGAATTTTTCACCATAAGGCATCACTTTATAATACCATTCTTTAAAAAGATGGCGAATATCACCTTTTATGTCCAACCCGTGTCTAGATACAGTAGCAAACGACCCTACTCTATTTTGAAAATGTTCACTTCCTTTTTTATGATTTCAATGCGAACATTATCAGAGACGAGTATATTCCAATGTGATATATCTCTTAAGTCCTGAAGTGATTCACCCATGCAAATACTGTCTTCGAAGATAGAAGCAATTTCAATTCAATTCAATTTTTTATTTATATAATCGTTTAAAATATACAATATGTGTAACAAATGATTAGTGTTTACCGTATTGGTTTTCATCTATGGTATTTTTATTTTATTATTTTTAAAATAGTTATTTTGGTCTAAAGTGTAGTTATCTTTAGATCATATTATCAATTTATTTTATAATATACTTTCAATGGAAAATTAATTAAAAAAACCATTTTATGCTTAGTTATGACTACATCTAAAATAAACTCTAAGGCTGCAAATTAAACTAACTTAAATCTAACTAAACCTAAATATTGTTAAAAGCACAATTTGTTAAATTTTATTTATGTACAAAAGTACATATATAGATATAAGGAAATAATTAATAATGTGGAACTCCCAAGCTATTCGAATACAAAACTTCTAATAATAGGATTATCGATGGTAGAACAGTTTAGAATAAACTTTTGTCTTAGTTTGTTAACGCTATCTAGTATAAGTGGGGTTCTGGTTTTAATGGAAAGTCTTACAGTGGAATATCGCCATGGTTCATTAGATAGTAGAAGCATTATCACTGTCATTTTCAATATTTTTTTCTGATTCGTCTTCATCATAGGTTATCATTATTAGTTCTGCATTGTCGCTGTTACTTTCCGAAGATGGGCCAATATTCTCTGAAACATTCGTTGCATCAACGTGAGAATCAGTTTCTTTTGATGAACCTTGGATATCATCGGGTTTCGTAACATATTTATAGAGGGATGCAGATATGCTATGAACTGCATCTATTTTAGCCTGTTTGGTCTTTCTCTGCTGGAACCCACTTTTTCTTTAAGAAGCATGAACTCCTCGTGGCATATTTATTTTTTGGGATATTTGCTAAACGAAATCTAAAAAAATATTTTTAATTATAGTAGGTATCAGCAAAGCATTAATTCTGAATATATTTGTAGGATACATATATGTCTATTTCATAATAAGTGCACTATGTTAACGACTAAATACACCGCCAAGAGAATTAATTTATTTAAAATTCCTTGTAACAACTTATATTAAATAATATTTGATAAAATGGAATATACAAATCATATTTAAAAAAATATAAGTATAAAATCCTAAAAGATATTTTATATAAAGAATTGAAATCAAAATTATATATCTAAGGTTTTACATTTATGTAGCCAAGGATCTCTAAAAGAATCACTTGAGGAGTTTGAAATTTACAAAGGATTTAAAACCCAACAAAATGTAATTTTAAAGGATAAACTTTCATTTAATTCAAATATATAAATATATAAAACTGAAAACAAACAGTATGAGTATGTATCTACCTATAAAAATTTGCAAAACTGCAGTAATTGCATAACTGCCATTTTATTCCACAGTAATTATTTTTGTGTCCATTCAAAAACGATCTATTCCAATTTATTCCTTGAGTTTCAAAATAAAGGAAAAAAAATTATTTTGAGATCATTTAGAAACACGGTGATTTGATTATTAGTTTCCTTAGGTGTTTGCAATTAGTTTGTTTGAAATGTAAAACATATATTAGATAGTAAAGTTAAGCTGATATTGTAGAAATAATTTTGGAATAGAGACATTGTAGCTCAGGGGTGCCACCCTATCGACAAAGGGTGCCACATTATCGACGGAAACCACTTTTCCTATACATTATTCAGCATATGTGTTTTCAGACCTGGTCGTTAAAGAATTATTCTTGCATACTAAATAATATACCGTAAAAAAAGTCAATATGGTTTCTATAGGAATATTCAAAGCTAGTGAGGAATTGTGGTGATGGTATTCAATGCTCAACATGTTGATTCGATTAATATTGTTAAAATTTTATTTCACGTAATAACTCAAAAATTTTAAAAAGTAGAATAGATTCTTTTTAAACCAATAACACATTTATAGGACACATTTGTAAGTTATCACAATTTAAAACTTAAAATTATATGGATAACCTGGTTAAAATGGTTTCCAAGGGATTTATCGTTGAAAACATTGTGATGGTTTGTTTTAGTTTTTTACGGTCGGGTGTCACCCCAAAACGGGTGACACCCGGGGCGGACCGCCCCCCCCCCCCCCCCCTAACTACGCCGCTGATTGTAACCCTTTAGAAAAATCCAACCCTTGTACAATACACGCGTAATGAAGCTATGTTAAAGCATAGAGATTCGAATTGTGTTATGTAGGTAAATCATTTTTTGACTTAAGAGCTTACTAAATATGTTACTCTATATTTCTGATTGCAACCTTTTAGAAAAAGTCATCCCTTGTACTATACACGCATGCGGAACTATGGTAAAGCAAAAAAAATACGGATCGTTGTATGTAGGTTAATTGTTATTCGATTTAATAGCTTACTAGATATGTCACTCTTTATTTCTGATTGCATTTCTTTAGAAAAAGCCACCCCTTGTACCATACACGCATAAGGGAACTATGTTAAAGTGTAGAGATACGGATCTTTTAATGTAAGTTTAAGATTTTTCGACTAAAGAGGTTAATAAATATGTCACTCTATATTTCTGGTTTGCAACACTTTAGAAAAAGCCACCCCTTGTACCATGCATCGCATATGGGAACTATGTTATAGCATAGAGATACGGATCGTTTTATGTAGGTAAATGATTTGTCGATTTAGGAGCTTACTAAATATGTCATTCTTTATTTTTGACTTGTAACCCTGTAGAAAAAGTGCCACCCCTTGTACCATACACACATAAGGAAGAGTTAAATCATAGAGATACGAATTGTTTCATGTAGGTAAGTGATTTTTCGATTTAGAAGCTTACTAAATTTGTCACTCTTGATTTCTGATTGCAACCCTTTAGAAAAAGTCACCCCTTGTTCCATACACGCGTTCAGGAAGCGATGTTAAAGCAAAGAGATACTAATGGTTTCATGTAGGTTAGTGATTCTTTGATTCAGGAGCTTACTATTTATGTTACTCTATATTTATGATTGCAACCCTTTAGAAAAAGCCACCCCTTGTACCATGCACGCATATGGGAGCTATGCTAAATGATAGAGATATTTATCGTTTTATGTAAGTAAATCATTTTTTGATTTAGGAGCTTACTTAAATATGTCACTCTATATATCTGATTGCAACCCTTTAGAAAAAGCCACCCCTTGTACCATACACGCATAAGGGAACTAATTTAAAGCATAGAGATACTGATCGAAATGCTGATCATATCTATGCCATATTACCCCACTTTTTATGGTACCAGCATAATTGTTCGCCTTCTGAAGAACGGTTGGTATTGGAAGATCGACCTCGACTCCTGTTGCGACTTGTTCTGTTATGTAGACTGGAGTATGATGACGTAGGGTAGTATAGTTCCAGATTCATATAATAACTGTATTCTCATAAATCACACTTCTACTTACCACGCGTAGTTCATAATAGTTTCTCTTTCATCCATAATCTATAGTCATGTTTTCATATAGTTTCCGTTACACATATTCTATTAATGATTCACACTGTGTTTTCATCAGTGTTACTTCGCCATACTACCTGAATTTGAATTCTCCGGGCCACTAACCGTAATTGCTCTAAATGTTTTCAAACCTCAAATAGCTGTGCATATTTGTCCAATTGTTTTGTTATCTAACAATTATTATCCTACAATCAGTTTTGCAATTGTCTCCAAAACGTATTATATTTCTTATATAGGTATTTTTATCAATTTCTCTTTCCGTTATAAATCTAGATTTTACTGTACCACGGTTGTAAGCTATTATTTCATACTACGTAATCATCATAAAATCGGTTGAACATATGTTTAATCCATTCTAATACCGCAATATATTAATATTTCTTCCAAATGCGTTGTAAATAACTTATTTCGTGAAATTATCTTACAATTTTATGTATTTCAAAATAACAATCTGTATATATTTTTTAAAACGTAAAATGTACTAACATTGTTCTGTAAGTTTCACTTTCGAAAAACTTTGTAGCTCAATTTTCGATATTAAATTCCTATATAAGAGAAGAAAATATCTCGTTTCATCTCTCTTAGTCTATTATTTCAATTGTGGGGAAGAGCTCTCTGTTTTTTATTTTTGTTGTTGGGTGACTGTCAGATTTTAAAATTCAATCGTGAGTTGTGATAATTCGAATCTTGTTTTGACAAAAAAACCAAAAATTCGATTGCCGGGTGATAGTGCATTGTGGATGGTGGAATTTTGGCATAGGAAAATTCACGGTAAGCGGAGCTGTATCTGTGTAATTTGATTAGAAGCTGAGCGATTGGCTATGGGCGGAACGCGACCTTGATTCACCCAAGGATGCCAAAAACGGATTATATTACCTCTAGGACGCTACAGGTATTAGGCTTTGTTTCTTTTTATAAACATCCATAATAAATTGTCTCAAGATATACCTAAACAATTAATAATAATTAGAGAGAAAACTAATAAAAAATATACAAAGAAAAGATTTATATCAGTATTCTGTATTCGTCCAAATTAGTGATTATTATGTTAAATTTAGTGTCAGTAACTGTACTTTAATGTCCTACGATATTTTTGTGAAAAATATTTATCTTTTGAATATAAGTTAACCGTAAAAAAACACAAAACTAAAATTTTACAGTAAAGATACTCAGTTGTTTTTGTGACCCATGAATCATAATTGTATTGTACTAAGTATTTGATCTTAAAAATTGATTAAACCAAAAAAAATTGAATATAGTTAGTGTTGTTTATACTGAGTCCTAGACAATCTTATTGTTATCATATGCAAGATGATTTCTTGAATGAACAGAATTTGATTACTCAATATAATAGTGTTATTTATAAATAGAATTATTAACTGTAGAGTAATGTCGATTGGATCTTTTGATACAATAATTATTTTTTTTTATGTGTATAAAAATTTACTTGATAATTATAATAAATACTACGCTGTATTTGAGCGGTAGTTTAAATACCAGTAACTCTCTGTGGTGTGAATTATTTATTGGGACTTTGATTCGAGTCTTATAAAGGCGTGATCAGAAGTTGTTTGCATAACGTAGAATTTGATCCATGGTGGAGTGGAAGTAGTTGCCTGAGTTATTACGGCACAACATTGACAATTTGATTATACAATTTTGTCAGTGATTGCCTGAGTTATTACGGCACAACATTTACAACTTGATTATACAATTTTGTCAGTGATTGCCTGAGTTATTACGGCCCAACAGTTGCAACTTCATTATACCATTTTATCAGTAATGGCTTGAATTATTACGGCACAACATCTGCAACTTATATATATATTTTTATCAGTAATCGCCCAGGCATTGCGGTGCAACCTTCATGCAACATTCATCCAATATTTATACCATATTTATATATTGTTATCAGTAATCGCCCAGGTATTGCGGCGCAACATTCATGCAATATTTATACCATATTTATGTATTGTTATCAGTAATCGCACAGGTATTGCGGCGCAACCTTCATGCAACATTCATCCAATATTTATACCATATTTATATATTGTTATCAGTAATCGCCCAGGTCTTGCGGCGCAACATTCATACAATATTTATACCATATTTATATATTGTTATCAGCAATCGCCTTAGTTATTGCGGCTCAACATTTACAGAATTATTATACAACTATTCATCTTCTTTACCTGCTGGAATTTTCACCGGTGATGGAGGGCTAAAACGCTAAGACTTTGAGGCCTGACGGATATAGTCATGGGGTGAGTGAATTTTGTTTATTTTATTTACTTTTTCTAACGTAGAGGTGTGAATGCGCGTAAAAGGGGGTACAAGTGAATGAATGGGGGCTTGCTTGTCGTAGCGTGTGTGTGAGAGCTGGCGGTGCGTGTAAGCGAGACACGTTCAGTCTAAATTGGAGATGATTATAATTTGTGCCGAGGGCACGATGAATATTTTTGTGCCGAGGTAATATTTAGTTTTCCAAATACATTTTTTTTATTTTAAATTATAGTACCTAAATTTATTAATTTATATTTTACGTATTTAAAAATCAATCCCAAACAATATGAAACCCAAACCAAAAAAAAAAAACAATTTCTTTTCATGTTTAATCTTTATAAACCATATTACCCATTAACCAACTATAAACTACAGGCATTCAATTAAATTTGTTTTGAAATGTTTAGTTAACTTACAAATAAATTAAAATTTTTTTTTGGAGCTGTAAATAACCATTTTTTTTGGGTAATTTATGGTGATTGCGTATGGCTTTAAAAATTTTGGAAATGTTATTAATAAAAAAAAGGAAAAAATAATAAAGACTTTCAATATAGCGTGTGACGTTCTCCCGTGCTCTAAGAGTGGATTCTGGGTTTACCAGCAATGGCAGTATTCTTCGAACTGTATCAGAAAGATCATATGGCAACAATACAACTCGTTTTTAGTTACTACCATCTACGGTACTTGCTGTGAGTCTTTGAGCTTAATTGTCTTGCCTCGCTGTCTGAGTGTGTGGGTGGCTATAAAAAAATTTAAATGACTTGTTGAATTAGTAGAGGTGTGTCATCACTCATCTCTATATAGAACATTATACAGAACAAAAATAGATTCACAAATGTTCACAGTGCTCATGCATTGTATTTGTACCCGACACGAAAAACACAAAAACTGTTCTAAAGAAGTTTTTCTGAGAGAAAATGAGAAATTCTGTCAAATTGCAAAATTCAAGTGAATTACAATAACTACTTTGATCTTAATCACTCACAAAATCTCTCAAAATTTCATTTTGTACATCAAATAACGTAAAAGTTTTGTTTATTTAACATCGGACGCTATCTCATAAGAGAGAAAACCCGAGAAAACTCGTAAAGATAACATTCAATTTACATTGTGTCATTTTTATTGCAAATTATTTATTTTAATATGGAACGAATTTTAAAATGTCGTTTTAATTCTATTTATTTATTCGAGTACTTGTGGGTACACTTTATTTTTTGTTTTTCCGTCTGGTGCGTACACGAATAAATCAGAAGGTTTTCCTAACGCACCAGCCACATAAAGTTGTCCATGTCCATGTGAGAAGAACGGATTCTCCAAATCTAGTCCACATACTTGCAGTAACTGTCCGTGTGCTTTGTTGATGGTAATTGGAAAAGCGAGTTGCACTGGAAACTTAACGTTTGAATCTGTTGGGATCATTGAAATATGTGGCCTATCTGTCGTGGCAGCACTACATCTTCCTCTTCGGATTTTCCAATCAAAATTGTAGCTTCTATGACATTGTTCATCATCTTTTTCCCCGAAGTTCAAAAAAGTTTGTGCAATTTCAAAATATGTGACATATTTGAAATTACAATATGTGTCACAACAACACATATAAACCATATAGGCTCTACAACATAATGCTTTTTAAGACGTTGATGGACGCAAATTTCTTTTTTTTTATATTCTTCTTAAAGAATGGAAAACTTAATAATAAATCCTTTCATATAATAATGTACGATATAGGGCAATATTTCATGATAGGATGGAGGAAATAAAAACAATATACTGTTTTTTTTTTCCAATATGCTTTGCTAATTTCAAAGCTAAAATTAGGTTCCTAATTATCCTAGTGCTAGAAGCATTTACCAAGATCATATAACGCATTGTATACCTCAAGCCAGCATATATAATAATTATATGGAAGCTCTTTTATTCGAGCAAGCAAAAAGTTCATTCATTTAAAAAATAAAAAAATTACGTCCATCAACACCTTAGAAAGCATGTTCTTATGTGTTGTTGTGACACACATCGTAATTCCTACTACCCAACACATTTTATTTTAAAAAATATTGCGACGCTGATGCATAGGCTGACTTCACCACAGCTCTGGAAACATAGTGTTCTGGATATATAATGAGCTAATATCTATCAAATACTTTAATTAAAAGCTAACCAATATTATGGACTTCATAGTTCTAATAAGAAAAATATTAAAGCAAGCAGTAGTATCCCAACAAACATAAATTCTGTTGTACGAGAAAAAAAAATTTTATCGGAAGTGACAAACTGGAAGTTAGGATGCAGAACTGTTGTAAACCGTACTAAATGTGTATGTACCAAATTTCATCCCATTCGATTATCAGGTACAGAAGTTATTGAGATTCCAAAATAACAGGTGCTTGGAGGACCCCCTACCACTTTGTTCACTATCGCTAAAAAAACTAATCAGTTCCTTGCCATACATATTTGCATCTTTTTGCAAAGTGTAATCAAAATTACTTAACGAACGAATGTTGTATGCATCCAACAAACATTGAAACAATAAACAGGTGTTAGGGAGGACCCCACCACTTATCCCAATATTGTCCAAAAACTAATCAATTCTTTGTCATTAAAGACTTCATCTTTTCCAAAGTGGCATTAAAATTGATTAATGAATGAAATCTGTATGCTCCCAACAAACTTTAAGAACAAAGTGTGAAAAGTCGGCAGTTGTATGGTAGACCCCCCGCCACTTTGATAAATGTGTTTCAGAAGATGATAACTATCTTCTTACACTAATTGGAACCTTTTCCATAAGTTTTATCATAATTGCTTCATTATTGTAGGCTGTAGTATGCATTTAGGCACTGAAAACACTGCCAACAATTTACAAAAAAAATTTTTACCGGCAGTGAGAAACCGGAAGTTGGGATGCAGAATTATTGTGAACCGTACCAAATGCTCATGTACCAAGTTTTATCCAATTCGATTATCAGGTACAGATGTTATTGAGCTATTAAAAAAAACAGGTGTATGGGACACCCCCCACCACTTTGTTCACTATCGTTCAAAAACTAATCAGTTCCTTGCCATACATGTTTGCATCTTTTTCAAAGTGTCATCAAAATTCGTTCACGAACGAATGCTGTGTGCTCCCAACAAACATTGAAAAAGTGTGACACAGTAAACAGGCGGGGACAGTGTTCGGGAGGACCCCACCACTTATTCCAATATTATCCAGAAACTAATCAGTTCTTTGTTACTTAAGTTTTCATCTTTTTTCAAAGTGTCATTAAAATAAATTAATGAATGAAATCTGTATGCTCCCTACAAACTTAAAAAACAAAGTGTGAAAAGTCAGTTGTATGGTAGACCCCCCACCACTTTGGTCAATGTGTCCAAAAAGATGATAATTATCTTCTCACACTAATTGGAGCCCTTTTCATAAGTTTCATCATAATCACTTCATTATTGTAGGCTGTAGTGTGCATAAAGACACTGAAAAAACTTTAAAAAAGTACAAAAAAATTTATTTACCGGAAGTAAAAAACCGGAAGTTAGGATGCAGAACTATTGTGAACCTACCGCATACTCATGTACCAGGTTTCATCCAATCCGCTTATCAGGTACAGATGTTATAGAGCATTAAAAAAAAACAGGTGCTCCAGGGACCCCACACCATTTTGTTCACTATCGCTCAAAAACTAATCAGTTCCTTGTCATACATGTTTGCATCTTTTTCCAAAGTGTCATCAAAATTCATTCACGAATGAATGTTTTATGCTCCCAACAAACATAAAAACTTTGGGTAAAAACCACCTGTTGTATGGTGAACCCCCAAACCCTTTATCCAATGTGCTCCAAAAGCTAACAAAATCTTTCTCATGTTACTTGAAAGCTTTTCGCAACGTTTCATGAAAATCGATCGGTAATTGTAGGCTACAGTAGGGATAAACACCTGAAAAAAACTTTTTAACTGGAAGTGACAAACCGGAAGTTGGTATGCAGAAATATTGGAAACAGTACTAAAACTTTATATACTAAGTTTCAATAATATCATTGTCCGGGATCAGAAGTTATTCAAAATTTAAACTTAGAGGTGTTCGGGAGACCCCCGCCATTTTGTCCAAATTTAAAATGAATCCAGATCTTCCATTTTCAAGTGAACCTGTATTATTTGCCAAAGTTTCATCAAGATCCTATGCAGAAAACTCACTATTGCAAACGTGTTGCCGGCTAAGGGCCACATTTTTAATTAGTTTGTTTATCATACTTGCTATCCATGTTTGATTATACATAAGCTATAGTATTTGTGCGAATTCCATTTCGTAATTTTGAGCTTTTAATCGATGTTATCAACTATCTTTCTTAGTTGGAGAAACATGCATTACATATACAATTGCAAACCAATAACATATGTAGTTTATTACCAGTATAACAATAACACATTGTATAGATGATAAAATTTGTAACATCATTAAGTGTTTAATTCAAATACATATAGTTTTGATATACAAATGTAATTGTTTCAGATTATACTTTCATTTTTCAATTTCATTAAATTATGTTCAACAAAAAAATTGATCAAAGGAATCTAACCGTATAAAACAATATTTAAAGAAAAATCAAATTAAATTATTATCAACATTTAGGCAGAACCCCTTAAGATAATCATAATGGCCCTCCCTGGGGTTCCATTCAAAAAAAAATTTGCCTGTTACCTATGCGCAAGTGTACACAACAACTTCCCAAAGTTTCATGATGATCGGATGAATGGTTTATTAATGCATAAGGTACAAACATACATACTTTCAATTTTATATATATATATACGAAATAAGCCGAGCCATCCAAAATTCCCATGTTTGTAGAACTACCCACATATTATTTTCTAAAACTAGCACTTGGAAGCTGAGGGTTGCCAATAACACGCTGCGACACGATTCCGTTTCCTTTTTGCTCTATAATAATGGAGTGTTTTTGCAAACATTATTCTGTTTTTATTGCAGCTTTGGTTTCAAAGAGTTTAGCAACCTGCGCCCCCTGTTTTAAAGTTTATGCTGTATGGTATATATGTTCCGCTTAAAAAATATCAGAGTTTAGTGTTCCCCGACTTCAAAAAGTTTGAGAACCAAGGATGTAATGTGTATCAATAAATGGTAAAATGATTATTCATAAAAAAGTTAACGATTTTATGATCCTATATCTTCCTATATATGCATAAGTAATATTTTATAAAATTTTCACTTGCAAACCAAAAAAATTAGTAAACTGTTATTCGTATAAAATAAAAATGTTTGTGTTTGTTTATAGTCCGGTAGAAATAGATATTCCAAATTACAATAATTCCCATAGAGCTGAAAATTGGTACAGACCTTAAGTTCACCATTATAAATAATATGTCAAAAGTCCCCATCGATCACATGTGTGCGTAAAAAGTTATTCAAGGTCAAAGGTAAAAAAAAATCATTTTCTTACGTTTTTCTCGACAACGGTAGATATTATCGCCAAAGTAGGGAAAATAAAATTGTAGATCAATAAATTTTCTACAAAAATTGTGCTAATACTTTTTTTCGTATAAATCACCATGTAAGAGATATCGCTGTTTCAAAAGATGAAAATACTAAAAAACACGTCTACGTCGTCTATATGCATCATTAGACTTTTAATATTATGGTATCAGTAACAATATTAGTATGTGTAACTTACACATACAAATTATACAAATCAAGAATATAAAATATTAATGAATATACACTTAAAAGAAACTCAGTCTCCAATTTCATTCGTCCGTATAACCTTGAGTCATCTTTAAGTACAAGTGCATATTATCATCTAAATTTAACAGATAAGCAAAAAAAGACCGTGCGCTGGAATGTCGAAGCATTTAAACATCCGGAAACGCTGAATAGATATCAGGAAATAATAACACAAAACAAAGAAGAGCATCTGAGATGCCATTAAACATACAAGAAGAATGGCAAACGCTTCAATCAGCCATTATAGCCGCAGCACAAACTACAATCGGAAAACGACCACCGAAATCACACAACGAATGGTTTGACGACGAATGCCGCCAATCCGTTGCAAATAAACAAAAACTGCGAAAAAATGGTTAACAAGGAACAGCCGAAGCTCCCAAGCTGATTATCTATGCGCCAGAAAAGCCTCAGCAAAACTTCTACGGAAAAAGAAACGCGAACACATGAAGAGCTGCATCGAAAACATCGACCAACATGCGGCCAACGGAAATTCAAAAGAGTGCTTTGCCAATGCACGGAATCTGACAAAAGATTTCCACCCAAGATCTACAGCCATCAAAAATGAAAATAATGATCTTACAACAAGTGAACGCGATGTGCTGGCAGTGTGGCGATCCCACTTTCAAGACCTACTGAATAGAACGAATGAAGTTCATCCTATTCGAGCAATTGCTCCATCAAATGAGGAGATTTTTGTCCCTTACCCATCAATAGAATAAGTGGAAGCTGCCATTAAAAAACTGAAAAATGGCAAATCACCAGGTTTCGATGGTATTCCCGCAGAACTTTTGAAAAATGGAGGAGCAGCTCTGGTCTCACGTATATATGATCTGATTCTTGCAATCTGGGACCAAGAAGAACTACCTGCTGAATGGAAAACAGCTCTCAATGTTCCGCTACATAAGAAAGGTGACCGTCTAAAGTGTGCGAATTATCGTGGCATCGCACTGTTGAACACTGCATATCAAATACTAGCTAATGTCGTACTTGCTCGACTCATCCCGTTTGCCGAATCTATCATCGGTGACTAGCAGTGTGGTTTTCGTCCCAACCGTTCAACCACAGATCAATGTTTTACCTTAAGGATGATTCTGGAAAAATGTTGGGAGTACAACATCAGCATTCACCAGCTCTACGTTGATTTCAAGCAAGCATATGATAGTATCATCCGCGAAAACCTTTGGTCCGCACTCATATGCCTTGGTATCCCAGAGAAACTTGTTTCTCTATGCAAACTCACAACATCAAGATCAAATTGTAGAATAGTAATCGAAGGGTCAGTTTCTGATCCTTTCGATATAACATCAGGTGTTCGACAAGGTGATGCACTCGCGCCTGTACTGTTTAATTTGGCGCTGGAGTACGCGATAAGAAAAAGCCGAATTGAGACGCAAAACTGCATATATAATAAATCTAGTCAAGTTCTTGGCTATGCAGATGATATTGTGCTTCTCGGACGTAGAACGAGCGATATTAAGGATAGTCTCTCTCAGCTTGAAAGAAATGCTAAACGACTTGGATTATGCATCAACACCGGCAAAACCAAAGTGTTAACAACATGCAAGAACATACCTCCCGGAAATCTGGATACTGGCGACTATGAAGTGGAACGCGTGGAAAACTTCAAATACCTCGGGTCTGTAATAACATCGTCAAATGACACGCAGGCAGATATCAAAGCCCGTGTCTCTGCCGCATACAGAGTTTTCTACGCATACTCAAAACTTCTGCGATCAAAACATCTTTCGCGGTCGTGTAAACTCACACTTTACAAAGCATTAATTCGACCTGTGCTTACATTTGGAAGTGAAAGCTGGACACTGACTTCCTCCGATTGTAGAATTTTATCAACTTTCGAGAGGAAAGTCATACGAACAATTTATGGTCCATGTAAAGTTGCTGAAAATCAGTATAGAATCCGAATGAATCATGAAATCAGACAGCTTCTTGGAGGCTGCGATGTAATCGGATTCATTAAATCCAACCAGATTAGATGGATTGGTCATGTAGAAAGGGTTCCATTGGATAGAATGATAAAAAAAGCGTCCCAACAACAACCAGCTGGTGTTCGTCGAAGAGGAAGACCTAGACAACACTGGCGTGATGACATCATCCAAGACCTTCGTGATATAGGATGTCGAAACTGGGGTCAACTGGTCATGGAACGGAGATAATTGGAAGCTGATTGCACAAACGGCAAAATCGCTCCAAGGGATGTAAACGCCAGAGAGAGAGAGAGTATAACCTTGAGAAACATCTGTTTGCTTTCTTTTTTTTGAGTATGAATTAGCCCCTTACCCATTATCACTCTTTGATGCTGTTGGAATGCGTAAAACACAAAACTCATCCATTTATGATTGCTTTCAACCCGTGGAAATTGAAATGGACAGTACAACTGCTACTTACATTATCGATGGAGGATATCTATAACATCGCGTTGTATGGGATCAAGAAGAAACATTTAACGTTATTTTTGATAAATATGACTAATATGTACATTAGGCATGACCAGATATGTATGAATAATTTTCAAAACATCTTTTTCTTCGCTCCCACCGCCTAATTATGTTCCATTTGACTCGAATATGAACTATATCAAGTTTTATTGAAATCGGAAAATAATTACCCACCGCGCAGAGGCGTCGAAGATAAGAAAATTAGCAGAATAATAGGATTTTTTATGTTTATCAGATATAATCATCTTAAAACATAATATATCTCATAATTTTGATTTTTTTTATTAAAAGCTAATTAATTAACGATTCTAACGAGCCTAAGTATGTAGAAATCGATCTTAGAAAAGCGATTTATCTTAATTTTTCTTCTTACATATACGAAAATTCACTAATTCATAATAATCTTTTTTCAAAGAAAAAATTAATTTTTATGGTTAAATTTATAATAGTTTTTCATTCAAAAGCAACATTTTTCCAAAAGAAATCAATAAATTAAATATGATTTATTATATGATGGGTATTTGCATCTGTAGTTTTCCACCACTTGAATGGTGTATTGTGTACCTTCCTCGTCTTTAGTTAGAATGTTGTTGTATTCCGTATCATCAACTTAACACCGAGTTCGGCGGTATCATTAACAACATGCAAACTTTGGCAAAACAACGTGGCTTTGACGAAATCCTCATTCCGATGGTTCATGCAGCAAAAAATCAATACAAATTCTAAATCGATTAAAAAAACTGGTTAGCAAAAAGTTGCATATGTTTGACTGCGTCAAAATGTTTTTTGCAAGTTTGGGGTGCGATGGGGATGTCTCGTGCTCGGACGTCAAGGTTTTGAACCATTTTTCGTTTTTCATCAAACGAAATCTCTGGTTCGAAAAAAGCCAAGCCAATATTTGCTTCCGTTAAATAGTGAAGATGATAACCAATTTTGCTCAACATTTCTTCTGAAACTCTCTGGTCAATTTTTTTATAAGCGATGGCCGATTTGATGAAATCCAAATCCTGATTTGTAGCTGCTGTTCAATCTATGCATTTGAACCAAATTTTTACATACAACATAATCAGAAAAATGCAAACGTCTCGAAAAAATGCAAACGGCGTGATTTGTCGGACCTGGGCGTTTGAATTTGTAATTCTCAATGGTTTCGTCAAGAAAAATCAATGTAACTTCCAAAAATTCTTTATATTCGCTGCGTGGGTGTGATTTTTCCAACTATTCATGACAAAAAATTACTAGAGCTTCTCACGACTGTTTTGGAATTTTGTTTCCCAGTTTTTTGTCCGATATTCCACTTTTGAACATTGTTGGATTATTTCTACCATTGTCTCATGCCTTCTGAAATTTGTTGAATAGATGAACATCGGGTGCTGTGGTCTTTCCAAATTTGAGATCATAAACAGCCCGTAGTTTAATCTCCTGTATGTGATGACGACATGGGAACCGAATCAAGTTGTGGTCAATCTTTTTCCCACCTTTTTCTGGTCCAGTGTTACTTGATGTCGTGTCGTAACACATGCCTTCGACTTTATCAGTAAGATCCCATTCTTCAAGGCATTCATATATCGCATTCGTAATCGATAAGCCGCTCCCTTCTTCGCATTAAGGAACCGTTAATAACTTCTCAATATTACCAAATGTTACTATGGTTGGCAAACGATCTACTTTACCATGTCCAGTTAATTCTGCTAGCAATGTATCCAAAAATAAAAATTTGTGTTACTCAAACAAAGTCTAAATCTAATATAAAAATTTATTTTTTCTTAATTTTCGAAGAAATTTTTTTTTTTGGATTCAAGAAGAAGAAATTCGATAAAAACGCTTTCCTAAGATCAATTTCTACATACTTAGGCTCGTTGGAATCGTAAAGTAATTAGCTTTCAATGAAAAATCGAAATTATGAGATATATTATATTTTAAGATGATTATATCTGATAAACATAACAAATCCTATTATTCTGCTAATTTTCTTATCTTCGACGTCACTGCGCGAGAAAAATGGTTAACAAGGAACAGCCGAAGCTCCCAAGCTGATTATCTATGCGCCAGAAAAGCCTCAGCAAAACTTCTACGGAAAAAGAAACGCGAACACATGAAGAGCTGCATCGAAAACATCGACCAACATGCGGCCAACGGAAATTCAAAAGAGTGCTTTGCCAATGCACGGAATCTGACAAAAGATTTCCACCCAAGATCTACAGCCATCAAAAATGAAAATAATGATCTTACAACAAGTGAACGCGATGTGCTGGCAGTGTGGCGATCCCACTTTCAAGACCTACTGAATAGAACGAATGAAGTTCATCCTATTCGAGCAATTGCTCCATCAAATGAGGAGATTTTTGTCCCTTACCCATCAATAGAATAAGTGGAAGCTGCCATTAAAAAACTGAAAAATGGCAAATCACCAGGTTTCGATGGTATTCCCGCAGAACTTTTGAAAAATGGAGGAGCAGCTCTGGTCTCACGTATATATGATCTGATTCTTGCAATCTGGGACCAAGAAGAACTACCTGCTGAATGGAAAACAGCTCTCAATGTTCCGCTACATAAGAAAGGTGACCGTCTAAAGTGTGCGAATTATCGTGGCATCGCACTGTTGAACACTGCATATCAAATACTAGCTAATGTCGTACTTGCTCGACTCATCCCGTTTGCCGAATCTATCATCGGTGACTAGCAGTGTGGTTTTCGTCCCAACCGTTCAACCACAGATCAATGTTTTACCTTAAGGATGATTCTGGAAAAATGTTGGGAGTACAACATCAGCATTCACCAGCTCTACGTTGATTTCAAGCAAGCATATGATAGTATCATCCGCGAAAACCTTTGGTCCGCACTCATATGCCTTGGTATCCCAGAGAAACTTGTTTCTCTATGCAAACTCACAACATCAAGATCAAATTGTAGAATAGTAATCGAAGGGTCAGTTTCTGATCCTTTCGATATAACATCAGGTGTTCGACAAGGTGATGCACTCGCGCCTGTACTGTTTAATTTGGCGCTGGAGTACGCGATAAGAAAAAGCCGAATTGAGACGCAAAACTGCATATATAATAAATCTAGTCAAGTTCTTGGCTATGCAGATGATATTGTGCTTCTCGGACGTAGAACGAGCGATATTAAGGATAGTCTCTCTCAGCTTGAAAGAAATGCTAAACGACTTGGATTATGCATCAACACCGGCAAAACCAAAGTGTTAACAACATGCAAGAACATACCTCCCGGAAATCTGGATACTGGCGACTATGAAGTGGAACGCGTGGAAAACTTCAAATACCTCGGGTCTGTAATAACATCGTCAAATGACACGCAGGCAGATATCAAAGCCCGTGTCTCTGCCGCATACAGAGTTTTCTACGCATACTCAAAACTTCTGCGATCAAAACATCTTTCGCGGTCGTGTAAACTCACACTTTACAAAGCATTAATTCGACCTGTGCTTACATTTGGAAGTGAAAGCTGGACACTGACTTCCTCCGATTGTAGAATTTTATCAACTTTCGAGAGGAAAGTCATACGAACAATTTATGGTCCATGTAAAGTTGCTGAAAATCAGTATAGAATCCGAATGAATCATGAAATCAGACAGCTTCTTGGAGGCTGCGATGTAATCGGATTCATTAAATCCAACCAGATTAGATGGATTGGTCATGTAGAAAGGGTTCCATTGGATAGAATGATAAAAAAAGCGTCCCAACAACAACCAGCTGGTGTTCGTCGAAGAGGAAGACCTAGACAACACTGGCGTGATGACATCATCCAAGACCTTCGTGATATAGGATGTCGAAACTGGGGTCAACTGGTCATGGAACGAGATAATTGGAAGCTGATTGCACAAACGGCAAAATCGCTCCAAGGGATGTAAACGCCAGAGAGAGAGAGAGTATAACCTTGAGAAACATCTGTTTGCTTTTCTTTTTTTTGAGTATGAATTAGCCCCTTACCCATTATCACTCTTTGATGCTGTTGGAATGCGTAAAACACAAAACTCATCCATTTATGATTGCTTTCAACCCGTGGAAATTGAAATGGACAGTACAACTGCTACTTACATTATCGATGGAGGATATCTATAACATCGCGTTGTATGGGATCAAGAAGAAACATTTAACGTTATTTTTGATAAATATGACTAATATGTACATTAGGCATGACCAGATATGTATGAATAATTTTCAAAACATCTTTTTCTTCGCTCCCACCGCCTAATTATGTTCCATTTGACTCGAATATGAACTATATCAAGTTTTATTGAAATCGGAAAATAATTACCCACCGCGCAGAGGCGTCGAAGATAAGAAAATTAGCAGAATAATAGGATTTTTTATGTTTATCAGATATAATCATCTTAAAACATAATATATCTCATAATTTTGATTTTTTTTATTAAAAGCTAATTAATTAACGATTCTAACGAGCCTAAGTATGTAGAAATCGATCTTAGAAAAGCGATTTATCTTAATTTTTCTTCTTACATATACGAAAATTCACTAATTCATAATAATCTTTTTTCAAAGAAAAAATTAATTTTTATGGTTAAATTTATAATAGTTTTTCATTCAAAAGCAACATTTTTCCAAAAGAAATCAATAAATTAAATATGATTTATTATATGATGGGTATTTGCATCTGTAGTTTTCCACCACTTGAATGGTGTATTGTGTACCTTCCTCGTCTTTAGTTAGAATGTTGTTGTATTCCGTATCATCAACTTAACACCGAGTTCGGCGGTATCATTAACAACATGCAAACTTTGGCAAAACAACGTGGCTTTGACGAAATCCTCATTCCGATGGTTCATGCAGCAAAAAATCAATACAAATTCTAAATCGATTAAAAAAACTGGTTAGCAAAAAGTTGCATATGTTTGACTGCGTCAAAATGTTTTTTGCAAGTTTGGGGTGCGATGGGGATGTCTCGTGCTCGGACGTCAAGGTTTTGAACCATTTTTCGTTTTTCATCAAACGAAATCTCTGGTTCGAAAAAAGCCAAGCCAATATTTGCTTCCGTTAAATAGTGAAGATGATAACCAATTTTGCTCAACATTTCTTCTGAAACTCTCTGGTCAATTTTTTTATAAGCGATGGCCGATTTGATGAAATCCAAATCCTGATTTGTAGCTGCTGTTCAATCTATGCATTTGAACCAAATTTTTACATACAACATAATCAGAAAAATGCAAACGTCTCGAAAAAATGCAAACGGCGTGATTTGTCGGACCTGGGCGTTTGAATTTGTAATTCTCAATGGTTTCGTCAAGAAAAATCAATGTAACTTCCAAAAATTCTTTATATTCGCTGCGTGGGTGTGATTTTTCCAACTATTCATGACAAAAAATTACTAGAGCTTCTCACGACTGTTTTGGAATTTTGTTTCCCAGTTTTTTGTCCGATATTCCACTTTTGAACATTGTTGGATTATTTCTACCATTGTCTCATGCCTTCTGAAATTTGTTGAATAGATGAACATCGGGTGCTGTGGTCTTTCCAAATTTGAGATCATAAACAGCCCGTAGTTTAATCTCCTGTATGTGATGACGACATGGGAACCGAATCAAGTTGTGGTCAATCTTTTTTCCCACCTTTTTCTGGTCCAGTGTTACTTGATGTCGTGTCGTAACACATGCCTTCGACTTTATCAGTAAGATCCCATTCTTCAAGGCATTCATATATCGCATTCGTAATCGATAAGCCGCTCCCTTCTTCGCATTAAGGAACCGTTAATAACTTCTCAATATTACCAAATGTTACTATGGTTGGCAAACGATCTACTTTACCATGTCCAGTTAATTCTGCTAGCAATGTATCCAAAAATAAAAATTTGTGTTACTCAAACAAAGTCTAAATCTAATATAAAAATTTATTTTTTCTTAATTTTCGAAGAAATTTTTTTTTTTGGATTCAAGAAGAAGAAATTCGATAAAAACGCTTTCCTAAGATCAATTTCTACATACTTAGGCTCGTTGGAATCGTAAAGTAATTAGCTTTCAATGAAAAATCGAAATTATGAGATATATTATATTTTAAGATGATTATATCTGATAAACATAACAAATCCTATTATTCTGCTAATTTTCTTATCTTCGACGTCACTGCGCGGTGGGTAATTATTTTCCGATTTCAGTAAAACTGCATACACTTCATTTTCGAGTCAAAAGGAACATAATTAGTCGGTGGGAGGGATGAAAATAACAACTTCATAAGTTAGGTCATGTCTACATTGTACATAGACATTTTGGTCATTAAGTAGTTATAGTATTTGATGGCTATGCTGATTATACGAAAAACATTAAAGCTGCAGAACAACGTCGTCGTAATACAAAAACATCTTCTTCTTCGGATGTCGTTTTCGATAAAGTTATGACAGTTCCAACTAACCAACAAAAATTTCTTGCAAATACTCATAACTAGTCTCGCTTTATTTAAATGTTATGTGAAACATTTACAACAGCAAACATTTCAGTGAAACAGGCTGATAATGACGCTGATGTACTCATAATTGAGACAGCAATAGAAAAATTTAATACAACAAATGCAACTATTGTTGTTGGTGTAGATGTTGATTTGTTTGTGTTGCTAACTGCACGCACTCCACTTGATAAAATTATTTATTTTTGAGCCTGGGAAGGCTCAACAACAAACAAAAATATATTCATCAAAAAGTTTATCTGCCTATCCCAAAGGGGAAAATAACAGCATTCAAATTATTTGAAAAACGTAATGATTTAACTCAATCTGCCGAAGTGTTCCAAGAGATTGGCTCATCTCCCCAAGTCCTCGTCATGAACGGGATTCGCTTTTTTCTTGCCATGTATGGAGCTCCAAAAAAAATTAATTGTATCGACAAGTATAGGCATTTGAGCTTTGTTAAAAATACTCGTAAAAATAAAAGAGTCGAACTATCTTGTCTTCCTCCAAAATCTGCATCTGCTTACCAACATTTATATCATGTATTTTACCAAGTTCAAGGTGACAAGGAAATCAATTGGATCCAGAAGATTGGGGATGGAAATTAAGTGATAACATTTTAGAGCCAATTCAAACTTTACTCCCTCCTGCTCCAGAGAAACTTCTTAACACCATTTTTTGCAATTGCAAAAAAGGTTGTACATGCAAGCTGTGGCTGTAAAAAAGTTAGATTGCTTTGCTCAGTAGCATGTACCAACTGTCAAGGCCAAACTTGCTCAAATGTTGTGTCAAGTACAACAGATGAAGATTTATCCGAGGTGTATGAGTATGACGAGACAACTCATATATCTTTCTTAGATCAATCCACCGATATTGAGGTAGAAGAAGAAGAAGACAGCGAAGAAGACATTACCGTTGAAGTTGAGTTTCAAGATTACCAATCAGACTGGAATTTTTATGAAGTCGACAAAATTTCATTTTTTTTATCATTATCAACAGTATTATTTTTTAATAAACCCTTTTTAGTCAACTCTCTTTTGCAATCATTCGGTTGGACGACTATTGTGAGCCCATTAAACCACCAAATCACACTATGGCCACTTTAACCTGCGATGACTAAAAGGGTTAATTATTTAATTTTATCTAATAAAAATGGTTCACAATAGATCGTGGAATATTCTTACAGGGGAAACCACGTTAAAAAAAAGCGCCAAGCACACTACCGCATGGGTGGTGCGGAAATGTGTGCATATTCTATAGAATACGACTTTTTTATGTTTTGAAACCGCGATATCTCTTAAACAGTGATTCATACGAAAAAAAGTATTAGAACAATTTTTGTAGAGAATTTAATGATCTACAAAAACGCATAAAAACGATTTTTTGGGTGGGTGGGTGAGTTTTCTGCATAGCATCTTGATGAAACTTTGGCTAATGATACAGGTTCACTTGGAAATAGAAGATCTGGATTCATTTTAAATTTGGACAAAATGGCGGGGGGTCTCCCGAACACCTCTAAGTTTAAATCTTGAATAACTTCTGATCCCGAGCTATGATCTTATTGAAACTTAGTATATAAGGTTTTAGTACTGTTTCCAATATTTCTGCATACCAACTTCCGGTTTGTCACTTCCGCCTAAAAAGTTTTTTTTTCAGGTGTTTATCCCTACTGTAGCCTACAATTACCGATCGATTTTCATGAAACGTTGCGAAAAGCTTTTAAATAACCTGAGAAAGATTTTATCAGATTTTGGAGCACATTGGATAAAGGGTTGGGGGGTCCACCATACAACAGGTGGTTTTTTCCACAAAGTTTTTATGTTTGTTGGGAGCATAAAACATTCATTCGTGAATGAATTTTGATAACACTTTGGAAAAAGACGCAAACATGTATGACAAAGAACTGATTAGTTTTTGAGCGATAGTGAACAAAGTGGTGGGGGGTCCCTGGAGCACCTAGTTTTTTAAAAGCTCTATAACTTCTGTACCTGATAAGCGAATTGGATGCAACTTGGTACATGAGTATGTAGTACGGTTTAAAATAGTTCTGCATCCCAACTTCCGGTTTTTTACTCCCGGTAAAAAAATTTTTTTGTACTTTTTTGAAGTTTTTTCAGTGTCTTTATGCACACTACAGCCTACAATAATAGAGTGATTATAATGAAACTTATGGAATAGGGTTCCAATTAGTGTGAAAAGATAATTATCGTGTTTTGGGACACATTGATCAAAGTGGTGGGGGGGTCTACCATACAAATGCTGACTTTTCACACTTTGTTTTTTAAGTTTGTTGGCAGCATACAGACTTCGTTCATTAATTTATTTTAATGACACTTTGGAAAATGATAGAGACTTAAGTAACAAAGAACTGATTAGTTTTTGGATAATATCGGAATAAGTGGTGGGGGTCCTCCAGAACACCTGTTTAATGTGTCACACTTTTTTCAATGTTTGTTGGGAGCACACAGCATTCGTTCGTGAACCAATTTTGATGACACTTTGGAAAAAAATGCAAACATGTATGGCAAAGAAATGATTAGTTTTTGAGCGATAGTGAACAAAGTGGTGGGGGGTCCCTGAAGAACCTGTTTTTTTGAAATCTCTATAACTTCTGTACCTGATAAGCGAAGTGGATGAAACTTGGTACATGAGTATGGAGTTCGGTTTAAAATAGTTCTGCATCCCAACTTTCGGTTTTTTACTTCCGGTAAAAAAATTTTTTTGTACTTTTTTGAAGTTTTTTCAGTGTCTTTATGCACACTACTGCCTACAATAATAAAGTGATTATGATGAAACTTATGGAATAGGGTTCCAATTAGTGTGAAAAGATAAATATCATCTTTTGGGACACATTGATCAAAGTGGTGGGGGGTCTACCATACAAATGCTGACTTTTCACACTCTGTTTTTTAAGTTTGTTGGGAGCATACAGACTTCGTTCATTAATTTATTTTAATGACACTTTGGAAAAAGATGGAGACTTAAGTAACAAAGAACTGATTAGTTTTTGGATAATATTGGAATAAGTGGTGGGGTCCTCCCGAACACCTGTTTAATGTGTCACACTTTTTTCAATGTTTGTTGGGAGCACACAGCATTCGTTCGAGAACGAATTTCGATGACACTTTGGAAAAAAATGCAAACATGTATGGCAAAGAACTGATTAGTTTTTGAGCGATAGTGAACAAAGTGGTGGGGGGTCCCTGGAGCACCTGTTTTTTTTGAAAGCTCAATAACTTCTGTACCTGATAAGCGAATTGGATGAAACTTGGTACATGAGTATGTAGTACGGTTTAAAATAGTTCTGCATCCCAACTTCCGGTTTTTTACTTCCGGTAAAAAAATTTTTTTTGTACTTTTTTGAAGTTTTTCAGTGTCTTTATGCACACTACAGCCTACAATAATGAAGTGATTATGATAAAACTTATGGAATAGGGTTCCAATTAGTGTAAGAAGATAATTATCATCTTTTGGGACACATTGATCAAAGTGGCGGGGGGTCTACCATACAACTGCTGACTTTTCACACTTTGTTTTTAAAGTTTGTTGGGAGCATACAGACTTCATTCATTAATCAATTCTAATGACACTTTGAAAAAAGATAAAGACTTTATTGACAAAGAATTAACTAGTTTTTGGACAATATTGGGATAAGTGGTGGGGTCCTCCCGAACACCTGTTTATTGTTTCAATGTTTGTTGGAAGCATACAACATTATTTCGTTAAGTAATTTTGATTACACTTTGCAAAAAGATGCAAATATGTATGGTAAGGAACTGATTAGTTTTTTTAGCGATAGTGAACAAAGTGGTAGGGGGTCCTCCAAGCACCTGTTATTTTGGAAGCTCAATAACTTCTGTTTTTTTTTTTTTTATTCAATGTTAGGCATGTTTAGTGTTAACCAATATAGATCAACGTCTCTGAATATCCGAAGCTACCATGCTAACTAGGGAACTAGGGTTCGAAAGTATTATTCAATTTTCTTTGAGGAATTTATTAACGTTGATCTTAAAGTTTTGAGGATTAAAATTATCAGGAAAGTGGGTCTTTCCGGTAAGGCATTCCAGAGATGAGAAACTCTGTTAAAAAAATCGCGTTGAAAAGCGACAGTTCTACACCTTATCACTTGAACCGTAAAAGGATGGGCTGCGATTGATGCCCTGGTGGAACGCGCGAAGTTTGCTGGTTCAGGCAAAATCGATTTGATCTCCGTAGACGCCCGTTCGTCCATAATATACTTGTAAAATACCGTCAAATCAGCGACGTCTCTTCTATGTTGCAAGGAATCAAGCTCGTTAGTAAGAGTCGAGTTGCCGATCAATTTTACAGCTCTCCGTTGTATAGAATCAAGACATTTTAAGCTACTTATGTAGGCTCCACCCCATATGTGAGAGCAATACTCCATGCAGGGACGAATAAATGATTTATATATTAAAAGAAGCTGCTCGCTATTAAAAACCTTACGACAACGACCCAAGAATCCTAATTTTTGAACAGCGTTCCTAGCTAGGTTCAAAATATGAGAATTCTATTTCATATTATTTTCAATCTCAACTCCTAGAAGTCTAACAGATTCTTTCTCTTGAAGATCATTTGAATCGAACTTTAATAAAAACGGATTAGGTGTTGATAACCTAGAAAAATGACAAACTTGAGTTTTACTTGTGTTGAATTCAACACTGTTAGCAACGCCCCAATCTAAGATGGTTTTTAAATCAATATTTAATGACTCTATCAAGTTTGATCTAGCGACATTAAGATTTGATGGTGCATATAAATTTGGCATTTCATGTGACGCATGAAGTGTGCTATCATCAGCAAAACTATGGATGGGATTAACTGTTGCATCTAGCAAGTCATTAATATAGAGAAGAAAAAGAGTAGGTGATAAAGCGGAACCTTGAGGAACACCAGCATTAGTTGAAAAGATATTCGATGAAACACCATCAACATTGACCCGAAATTTGCGCTCGGAAATAAAGCTTTGTAACCAAGAAATAAGTTGTTCATCTAAGCCGTAGCATCTCAATTTGCAAATAAGATTATTGTGCCATACTTTATCAAATGCTTTGGTAATATCAAGACATATCAGTACCTGATAATCGAGTTGGATGAAATTTGGTACATTTACATTTAGTACGGTTTACAACAGTTCTGCATCCTATCTTCCGCTTTGTCACTTCCGATAAAATTTTTTTTACTTTTTCTCGTACAACAGAATTTATGTTTGTTGGGATACTACTGCCTGCTTTAATATTTTTATTATTAGAACTACGAAGTCTATAATATTGGTTAGCTTTTAATTAAAGTATTTTATGGATATTAGCTCATTATTAATCCAGAACACTATGTTTCCAGAGCTGTGGTGAAGTCAGCCTATGCATCAGCGTCGCAATATTTTTAAAATAAAAATAGAAGTAAGAAATAAATGATTATCTGTTTTTGTTGTTTGTTATCTTGATATCCAACGGCGAATTCTTGAGATCAATGATTGTGCTATTGAAATATTGTTGAAAATGATGAAATCTGTTGTTTTTTTTAGGTTGCTTCGGGTCACCTTAGAGGCTTATTCCCGGTAGTTGTTTGTTGCGGGTCACCTTAAGGGCATATTTCCGATAGTTGTTTGTGATGTGTTTTCACTGATGATTGTAATTAATGTTGTAATTATAATGTTGATAAAATTTACGTTGATCACTGATTTAAATTAGCGTTGATCTTTATCCTAAATTATTTTGTTTTGTGATTTTTGTTACCCTGATTTTGACACTAAAACTTTTAAACATGGGTTTTAGAACTTTTGTATCACAAATCGGCGTCACCAATATAATATCTTTGGTTGTTTTATAGTTTTTTAAGATATTATTTTCAATGCACAAATAAATATTTATTTAATTTATTATTATTTCAATTCACAATAAAAACACTTCAACCTTTATTTCAATTAATTTTTGTGTATTTAATATCATGAACAATTTACAGAAATAGTTGTATGATTTCACTGAACAATTATACAAGATAAGATTTTTAATTGCTAGAACAATTTGCAATTTGCAGCAATACAATTTGAAAAGAAAACTAACTAACTTGATCATGCTATCAAATACTTGATAAAAATAAATGTTTTAGTTTAATAAATGTTTTAGGTAGTAAACATAAAATTATTTATGTACCACGTGAATTATTAGATGCCAATTACCTTGTGAAACTTACTAACCCTCGGGCCAGAGGCCCTCGGGTAGTAAACGTTTCCCTCGGTAATGTACATCCTTATAATTCCCTTGATACCTAAATAACTATTAAAACAGTTTATTTTGAAAAAATATTCATATATAATATCACGAGTCGTCAAATAATAGTCGATTATTTTTCATAATCATTATTACGAATGTCATTTGAGGTTTTTAACAGAAACCGTAACATTATTTCATATGTAGAAATTCCTTACCATACATAGATCCGAAATTTAGTTAAAATTCTAATTTAATAAATTTAAAATATCTACAGAGTTTTTATCTATTTTTAAATAAAAATAATTTAAAATGAGCAGTAGTAATGAGAGTGATATATTTAGCACTTCACCTCATTTAAAAGAAGCAGCCAACCATTTAAGTTAAGATCTGTTGCCTTAAAAATCTTAAGTCCAGTTTGAAAAAGCTTACCTATTATTTATCAATTGGTGTAGGAACAAAAAAACAGTAAATTTTTATTCTGAAGATGTGTTTTTGGCATATTTTGGTGAACTATCGTAGACAAAAACGTCTTCAACAATGTGGTAAAATTATTCAATTTTAAAATCAACATTCATCGTTAAGGAAAATTTGGATATTAATAAATATAAAAGATAAATGCCTTTTTTAAAAAATAAGTCCTCGGGTTATAGAGCTAAAAAATCAAAAGTGTTTTGGAGAGATGAAATTAATAAATTTTAATATTATGTCTTTTGTTTTACCTGTGTTTTTACTTTCCGCTTAAGAGCAAAAAAATTAAAAAATACTCGCTAAACAGCAAAAGCCAACTTTCTCCTTTGACCTGACATATAGAAAACATTATTTTCTATGACAGTCGTTAAAAAAAATCTTTTTTGCACGATCGGCAATTTTCTATGTTTATTAACTCGTAAATAAACATAGTAAGTTTCGTTTACAAATCACAGGTCGGAAAGTAATTACTTACCGATCACGCAGGCGGTAAGTAATTACTTACCGGTAAGGCAGAACCCACGGTGTGAATAAAAACGATTTTTATTTAAATATTTATGTAGGGCAATTTACAAGCTTCAATTTCAAATAATGTTCTTTTCAAAATATTGCAATTACGAAGAAAAACGTGTTCTAGTCGGAGTTGTGAAAACTTGACCATTTTCTGATTTTCCTAAAACTTGGCATATAAGTAGTATAGACAAAATAAAAAATACAACTTATTTTACAATTTTTTTAAAGTTCATAGTTTGAGCATAGGGGAACCCCAACATGCATGAAAAATGAAAATTCAAAAAATTCAGAAAAATCCGATGTATCTAGGGATTGCATTTTTGAAATTCAGAATTCGAGAATTCTGAAATTCGTTCTTATAAATATAATTTCGAATTATTTTTATAAGAACCAAAATATTCATAGCGAATTCCGAATTATTGTTTTTTCGTGCTCTTAATGTGTTTTCGTTAAAATGTTTAAAGTTATTCCACAGTTATACTAATACTATGTAATAAATGTAGCATATAATTTAACAAAAGGTTTTGTCTATTGATTTGTCTATTGATTTGAAAAATTGTATTTTAGCTACAGGCGTTCGAGATTATGTGTTACCAAAATCAACAAGCTCCATATGAAAAATGGTTTTAGCATACGCGCAAAAGATGCGTTCTAAAATGTTGCAGGATTTTATTATTGCAAAAGAAAATGGAACAAGTATTTGCTTATTTTTAGATGAATCATCAAGAAACTGATGCTATTTGAATGTGAATCTCCATCCCAAGGAAAAGTTCTGGAACATAGGACAGGTTCGCGTTGAAAGACGTTTCTTTGCAGAGAAATACATTGTGGCTCTTGAAACCACATTGCGAAACAAATTTCGGCAAAAATATTACGTTCATAACAACTGATGAAGCAGCAGTTATGCAAAAAGTTAGACGCCTTTTACCATGTATAATCAGAAATTTGTGCTTCCCACACGCGATTCACTTAACTGTAATTAATATTCTCTATAATACTTCGAATACTACTGAATTGGAGCATATAAATACAGGAGATGTTTTATGTTTGTGTAGAAGAACCAGGGAGTGGCAACGTGGAATCAGAAGATGAAGAATACGTAGACGATGATGGCGTTGGCTATGATTGAACAAATTGATAATGAAGCTAAAATTAGAGCATGTTGTGGAGACTGAAGATTTTGGATTTAATTTGATCATCAGAAAAGTTCGTTTGATTGTAAAGAAATTCCATTTTTTGAAAAAATCGAATTATATTCTTCAAATGTATGCGAAACAAGAATTTGGAAAAGAATTGAAACTTATTATGGATACTAGATCTAGTTGGAATAGCCTAGTTCAAATGCTTGAAAGATTCAACCAACTAAAAAGCTGTTTAAGAAAAGCTTTGATTGACATCGCATCGGATATTGTTATTACAGATATTGAAGTTTTGTTGATTTATAACATTATTTCTGCACTTCTCCCAGTGAACCTTACTGTTGACGCCCTCTGTCGAGAGAATGCAAATCTTCTTTCTGCTGATGCTACACTGTCTTTTATGCTTGAGAACTTCGGATCTGATGAACTCTCACTAAAATTGAAACACGCTTTAGAAGGACGAATAAGCCAAAGACGCACAAACGTATCCGGCACTCTTCAGTATTTACACAATGATGGAATAAGTGAGATCCATGCCTCTTTCACCAGACCATTGCAAGCTATAATAGCCAAATTTATGGAAAGCTTGTAATGAAGAGCATTCTCATTGGCGAACCAATGAGAATGGCATAGCAGGATGCGTACCTAGAGTAATTTAACGCCGTAACGACTAAAGCTCAGTCCTCGTGGATTTGATGGAGTAATACCTGCTGCTTCAACACAAATGCAGAAATGTACGCAATTTACGAAAATATACAGAAATGGAAAAAAATACAAGTGAAAAAAGGAGACTCTGGCGACCCTCGTGCGAAAGAACCACTATCAGCGCGTCCAGCCCCCACAATCATTCCCATACGCCCACACACTCACGCTTCATACATGCTAACATTCACCCACACACTCAGACTGCGAAGCAAGACAATTAAGCTCTAAGACCCGCAGCAAGTACCGCAAGTGGTAGTAATCAAAATTAAGTTGTATTGCTGTCATCTGATCAATATGATACAGCTCGTAAACCACTGCCATTGCTGATGAACCGTGAATCAAATCTTAGAGCACTGGAGAACGTCACACGCTATATTGAAAGTCTTTATTGTTTATTTTCCTTTTTCGTTATTAATAACATTTTCCAAAAATGTTTGAAACCATATGAAATTACCAAAGAAAATTATTAACAGCTCCCAAAAAAAAGTTATAAGTTAATTTGCAAGTTAAATAAATATTGCCACACCAATTTAATTCAATACCTGTAGTTTACAGTTGGTTAATGCATATACGGTCAATAAATATAAAACAAGACAGGAATTTGTTTTTTTTTTGTTTGGCTTTCATATAATTTTGGTATCAATAATTAATCAATAAAAATATAAATTAATAAATTTAGGTAATAGGGTTTAACATAAAAAAAAATGTTTTTGGAAAACGAGCTATTGCCGCAGAGCGACAATATTTCGATTATAATCATTTCCAATTTAGACTGAATGTGTCTCGCTACACGCATCGTCAGTTCACACACACACGCACATCGACAAGCAAGCTCTCATTCAATCACCTGTACACCCGTTCACGCGCATTCACACTTCTACGTTAAGAAAAAAGTAATTAAATTAAACCAAGTTCATTCACCCCATGTTTAATCCTCCAGGCTTCAAAGTCATACGGCCTTAGCCCTCCATCAGCGATGAATAATCCAACAGGTAAAGCATTTTTTTCCTTTTTCCTTTAATAAAATGCGATGTGCAGTAGGCACCACAATATGTGTCACAACAACACATAAAAACCTTTTAAGACCAAGGTCCCACAACAACATGCGTTCTAAGGATGTAAATGGACGCAAATCTGTTTTTTTTTTGTTTTTTTAATATTTTTTGTTAAATAATGGAAAACTAAACTATAAATCCTATCACATATAAAATATGACATAGGCCAATATTTCGTGATAGGATAGGGAAAATAAAAATAAAATAAGAGATAAAAAGCAAATTCGTTTTAAAAATTTGCAGGAACAAAACTAAAATTGGTTTGCCAATAGTCCAGCTAATGGCATAATCCTTGATTATGGGACGCAGTATATTTTTCAATGATTAAAGCTCAAATATATATCTTTATATGAAAGCTCGTTTCTTCGAGCAAGCTACAGCGTTCCAGCATCAAGGAATATTCATTAGCTAAGATTGAGAATGCTACCGTTGACTGAATACAGTCCATCCGCCAGCACCCTTAAGATATCACCTTGGCTAGTGATATCTCACTGCTATTGCCAGTGGTATGTGATATCTCACGTTAACTCATGTGCCAATAACAGCGACTGGAGTACGCGGGGTTGTCACAACCGTGGATCAAAAAATAGAACAAAATTAACAAATTAATAAAAACTGATCCCTCCATGCGTACGGATAAAATTGTATAAATAATACTTGGATGCTGCGTTGAAATTCGGTAGACAACCAGAAATTTGTATATCAATGTTGAGTTGAACTTCAGTTGTAATCACACCAAAATTGAATAGCACTGTTGCGTTGAAATACGATAGTAATAGCCAAAGTTTTGTATAAATGATGTGTTGAAATAAACCAGGTAATGGCAGTAACAAATAACATAAATCTTGACTAAATGTTGCGTTGAAATGCTGTTGAACTAGCATAAAAATTTTATACAAATGTTGCGTTGAAATTCGGTAGACAACCAGAAAGTTATGAAAATGTTGCATCGAAATTCGGTTGACAACCAGCAGTAACAGCAAAAATTTGATATCAATTTTGCATTGAAATATGTAAAATATACGGTAGTAATTTTAAAACTTTGACACAAATGTTGCGTTGAAATATGTTTGAAATACGGTATTGACAGCAAAAATTTTATATAAATGATGCGTTTAAATATGTATAATATACGGTAGTAATAGTAAAACTTTGACACACATGTTGCGTTGAAATAAGTAGTAATAGCAAAACAAATTTTATATAACGGTTGCGTTGAAAGGCGGTAGGAATAGCCAGATATTTATACAAAATGTTACGTTGAAATTCGGTGGTAATAGCCGAAATTGTATATAGATGTTGCGTCGCAATACGGTTGTAATAACAAAAATGTTATATAAATGTTACGTTGCAATACGGTTGTAAGAGCAAAAATTTTATATAAAAGTTGTGTAACTGTTGCGTTGAAATACTGTAGACAATAGCTGATAAAAAATTTTGAATTGATTTTGTACTAAATCCAACTTTGAAGGACAAGTTCTTTCTAATCAATAATTTATGGCAACAACGAAAAAAACAACAATTAACACATGGCCACTTTTAGCCTTTAACGATTATACTATCGGTTGTTTAATAATATCGGATAAATAATAACACGAATAACACAAATTTAATATCTAATATCACAAGCATAATAATTGAGAAAACTCTCAATTACCACCATAATTAATTTATTCTATTTTACGTTGTGGTTCTTCGTTATAACCAAACAGAAAAACAATTATATCAGAACAAAAAATGGTATTGCACTTTTTAGACGTCAAACCCGCAGAAAATTCCAATAGGAAAAAGAATAGACTAAGAGACGTTTGTGTATGTAAAATACACGTCACAAACATATAAAGATTTTTTGTAAATTTGGGTATTTTTATTTTTTTTATGATTTTTACGACACCATATATATTTTTTTTTTTAAATTGTTCTTTGTTTTCAACGGCACAAACTTATAAATTTTTTTCTAAATTTGTCACTAACGGGACGGATACATTTAAAACAATTTGCACTAATTGAACTATAACTTTCATTTAATTAAAAATTTCACTACTTAAATTTAACTTAGATATAAGATGAAAAAAGCATGAATGCAAATTTTCAACCTTAAATTTCGACATTCGTCGACATGAGAGAAGTTTTCAAGACATAAGAGACAAAAAATCATATATCCATCTCTTTTATAGGAATTTTTAATATCAAAAAATTCGACAAAGTTTTTTTTTTAAGGGAAATTTATGTTAATTTATGTTATGTTAATAAATGTTAGTACATTTTCCATTTCAAAAAAAACTGTTTGTTATTTTGTAATACACAATATTGCAAGACAACTTCACGAAATAAATTATTTTCAACGCATTTGTAAGAAATATTAGAATGGATCAAACGTAAGTTTAACCGATTTTATGAGGTTTATGTGTTATGAAATAATAGCTTACAACAGTAAAATTTAGATCTATAACGGAAAGATAAATTGATAAAAATACCCATATAAGAAATCGAATACAAAACCGATTGTAGGATAACGATTTTTAGCTATTGCGACGATTGGACAAATATGCACAGCCGTTTGAGGTTTGAAAGCATTCAGGGCAATTACGGTTAGTGTCCGGAGAATGCAAATTTTTGTAGTATGGTGAAGTAATGCTGGTGAAAACGCAGTATGAACTAATAATAGGATATTGTAAAGGAAATATTATTGTTAATGGTTTTATGCTAAGAACAAATTTATGTAACGGAAACTATATGAAAATATGACTATAGATTGTGGATGAATGAGAAACTATTATGAACTACGTGTGGTAAGCAAAATTGTGAATTATGAGAAAACAGACATTATGTAAATCGGGAACTCTACTGCTCTACGGTTTCATACTCCAGTCTACATAACAAGCTTTGCACAAAGATTGATATTCTAAACAAACATGGAAAATTCGGCAGAATCTGACGATATGAAAGAAGCAATTTTGGAAGAACAAACCAATCACAGTGCGCAGTCCCAGTCATTAAAGCAAAAGCTGGAGAAAAAAATGCATACGAATTTGTCGTCGAACATATCCTCCTCCAGCTCAACTCAAAAAGCAACAAATCGGAGCTTAAATTTAAATTTTTTTTTAACTTAATAAAATAAGTTGTTAGGTTTTTTTTAAAAATTTATTTTCAATAAATAATTTTAGTAATTGAAAATTAAATCCGAAATGAAATTCTTTGAAGCGAACGGTGTGCGAGGAAATATTTTAGAATCCGTCTACTCATTTTTGATTTCGATTCCACCAACGAACGTAGAATCCGAGCGAGCGTTCTCAGTTGCTGGTATCTTTTGTACATATAAAAGATCGATCGCGACAAGTAATGTATAGTTTTAAGTGATCTCTGTTTCCTCAAAGCAACAACAACAACAATTTAATATTTTTTATGCAACATTTTAAAACTTTGATTATCGGTACTAAACTAAGTACCTACTAACTGAATTTTTGTCCAATCAATGTGTTTCTTTTTGAATTAAATTACAAGAAATAACTACATGAATCATAATTTGATATTTATAATAAGTTTATTTTATTATTTTATTTTTATATTTTTGTCGTCTATGATATTGAATTTTTGTATATTTTTATTTTTAATAATGAAAGTTTTATTCAATAAATATTTAGCATTGGTATTGATCAGAAAAAAATTTAAAAATATTTCGAAATTCGACCGAATTCCGAAAATGCTTAAATGCGAATTTCGAATTCCGTTTTTTTTATTTCCGTCAAAATTTGCAATCCCTAGATGTATCTTTGAAATTAAATTGCTGCAGAATGGCTTTACCGATTTCAGCAAACTTTGTTTTTGTTTGATAGATAATTAGTTAGTCGTTTGAAAAAAATTAATTCATTGTTTTTTTAATTAATTTTTAAAAAAAAATATTAAAAAACTTTTTTAAAGATGACCCTAGGGACGAAGATCAATCGGAATTTAATTGGTTTTTTTTTTCTGAAAATGGTTCTACAATTACTCTAAAATATTCCAAATTTACAAAGAAGCATTAATTCGTGTTCTTGAGATACTTAATTTTAAAGATTTTAAGTCCGTCTAAAATTCTAATTGTTCATTATTTTTTCGAACAATTTTTATCAACAAATAATTTTAACCACTGAAGTTCGAAAAAATGATGAAAAATTCGAATTTTAGTTGGACCAAAAATCTTTAAAATTAAATATCTCAAGAACATAAATTAACACTTCTTGTAAATTTGAAATATTTTAAAGTAAGGACAGAACGATATTTAAAAAAATTTAAAACTTAATTGAATTTAAAAATTTTTGTTAATGGAAGTTATTTGAAAAAGTTATGAAAAATTAGAATTTTTAGTCATACTAAAATCTTTAAAATTATATATCTCAAGAACACGAATTAAAGCTTTTTTGTAAATTTGGAATATTTTAGAATAAGGATAGAACTATTTTCAGAAAAAAAATCAATTAAATTCCAATTGATCTTCGACCCTAACGCTAGCTTTAAAAAGTTTTGTTAATATTTTAATTTAAAAATTAATTATAAAAACAATAAGCTAATTTTTTTTCAAAGGACTAACTAATCATCTATCAAACAAAAAAAGTTTGCTGAAATCGGTATATAGGCCAGTAATAATAGGAGAAAAAATTAGAAAAAAAAAATAATTCGTTACAGCAAACTGACAGTGGGATATTGTAGAACACGATATTGTAAAAGAGGGAAACATAAATCGAACCAGCAGCTGCTATCCGGGGGAGAATGGGGAGGGTTTTTAGGGGTTGAAAAGGGTTTTTCGTGATTTCTGGCTAAACCGTGCATCCTATCAAAAAGAGTTATATGTAAAAGTTGTAGGGAATAAAAAGATCTACACTTTTTGTACGGACCATTTTTACCCTCACCTCAACATTTTTCGAAAAAAAATGCGAAAAACCGATTTTTTTCTTTTTTTTTGTTTTCTTTTACAAAAAAAATTTTATGAAGTTCAAATTTTGGGAAAAAAAACCTCCATTTATTGGAAAAAGGCAGCAATTTTTTCGGAGGGAAATATTTAGACGTTGTTGTTAAAATTAATTTTTTTGAAAAAAAAAACCAAATTTTTAACTGCGATTCCTCTTAAAACTACGCCTCCTAATGAGTTCAGTTTTGACCTGTTTACTCGTTCTTACGTCTATTTATGATAAGTGGTAAAAAAATGGTACACTGTTATGGAAAAAAAGGCGGGAAAATTGAAAAAACCGAAAAAATCGCTTTTTTTTCGTGGTAATTTGCATATTTATCGTTGAATAATGGTTATTAATTAATAAAATCATTTAAATTTTTAATGATAAACGTAAACGACGATCATTTGGAAATAAATTAATGAATAATTATATGCTTTCGTTACTTTTAGTTTATTTAGGTAACAAAAAAGTAAATTTTATTCTTCAAACATGGCGATCTCAAAAAGTACCTTTTAGTTTTCTTTCATGTTTTTTATATTTTACAGATTTGTTATTTACTTAAAACATACTAAACCTATAAGGACAATTGTTATTTTTTGTTTTTGAGAAAAACATATTTGAATATAGGTTGATTTTTTTTGTACTTTGTGCCATACACTAAGTCCAAGTTTACTGATTCTATTAAACTTATTTTGGGTTTAGAAGGTACTAAATGAGGTTTAAAGAAGGTACTAAATAAGCTTTTTTTGGGTTTTCTGAAGGTTTAATATTTTACCCAAAACATACTCAAATTACAGACAGACGTTTTGTTCGACGATAAAAACCAATTCGAATATTTGTTAGCAAAAATATGCCAGTTGCAGATTTTGCTGAAATTTATCAAATAGATAGTGAATTTTCCTTTCAATTACAATAAAAAATTCATATTAAATTAAAATATATCATATATTAATTATCATATATTATAAACTAAAATAAGCATTAAATATTTTAGAAAAATGAAAATTCTGCCAATCCCACGTACTTTCGAAATCAAATTGCTCAAGAACGGCTTTACCAATTTTATCAAACTTTTTTTTTTTTGTAGGTGATTAGTTAATCGTTTGAAAAAAAAAATAATTAATTGTTTTTGTAATTAATTTTTAAATTAAAATATTGAAAAACTTTTTTAAAGTTGGCGCTTGGGTTGAAGATCAATTGAAATTTAATTTATTTTTTTTTGTAAAAACAGTTCTATCCTTACTCTAAAATATTACAAATTTACAAAGAGGCTAATATTCGTGTTCTTGAGATATTTAATTTTTAAGATTTTTAGTACGACTGAAATTCTAATTGTTGATTATTTCTTCGAACAATTTTTATCAAGTTCGAAAACGAAAGCATCTAATTATTCATAAATGTATTTCCGAATGATCGTTGTTTACGTAATAATAAAAAAAATAATATGATTTTATTAATTAGTAACAATTATTCAACGATAAATATGCAAATTACCACGAAAAAAGCAATTTTCTCGGTTTTTTCAATTTTCCCGCCTTTTTGTCCATAGATTTATACTTTTTTTACCATTTATCAAAAATAGACGTAAGAACGAGTAAATAAGTCAAAACTGAACTCTTTAGGAGGCGTAGTTTTAAGAGGAATCGCAGTTAAAAATTTGTTTTTTTTTTTCAAAAAAATTAATTTTAACAACAACGTCTAAATATTTCCCTCCGAAAAAATTGCTGCCTTTTTCCAATAAATGGAGGTATCTTTTTCCAAAATTTGAACTTCATAAAATTTTTTTTGTAAAAGAAAACAAAAAAAAAGAAAAAAATAGGTTTTTCGCATTTTTTTCGAAAAATGTTGAGGTAAGGGTAAAAATGGTCCGTACAAAAAGTGTAGATCTTTTTGTTCCCTACAACTTTTACATATAACTCGAATTGATAGGATGCACGGTTTAGCCAGAAATCACGTAAAACCTTTTTCAACCCCTAAAAACCCTTCTCATTCTCCCCCGGATAGCAGCTGCTGGTTCGATTTATGTTTCCCTCTTTTACCATGTCGTGTTCTACAATATCCCGCTGTCAGTTTGCTGTAACGAATTTTTTTGTTGGTAAAATACTATTTTTCCTGGCCTAATAGCCGTTCTTGAGCAATTTAATTTCAAAGATACATCGGATTGGCAGAATTTTCAGTTTTCATGCATGTTGGGGTGCCCCCTATGCTCAAACTATGCACTTTAAAAAAGTTTTAAATTAAGTTGTATTTTTTATTTTGTCCATACATGCATATAAGTAGTCAAGTTTCAGGAAAATCAAAAATGGTCAAGTTCAAATATTGACTTTTTCACCTGCGTAAAAAATATTTTACTTCGGTCTGAAAGACCTAAGTATTACATTCATGAGCTCAAAGTGAAATTCTTACCCCCACTTTTTTGGCATTTCTCGACGTTTTAGGACTTACTGATTCTAAAAAAGAAAAAAAAATGTATGTCTGTCTGTCGGCCGGCCGTCCGTTTGTCATTACCTACGCTGCAGGGAAAACGGCTGGAGGGATTTCAATTTTTTTTTTCTAAAAATAGGTATTCACAAGGGACAGGTCCGAAAGGACGCTGTGTTTGATAACTGTACCGGAAGTGTGTCAAAAAAATCATTATGTGTGTCAAAAATAGCAAATTTTCATATTTTTGGCTTAAAAAACGTTCATTTTATGTGATTACGAGTAGGAACATTGAATTTGAAGAAATCTTGATGGTTGGGATTGGTATGTGAGATCAAAAACTAGATTATTGCACTATAAGTTTGTCAAAAAAATGTTGTCAAGTAGTTCAAAAGAAAGATTTTTATTTATTTTTTTACCTAATTTTTTGGAAAAAAAATAAAATTAGTTGTTTGTTTGAAATGAAGTTTTATTATTATTATTGAGAATTATGGCATTATAAGTTTGTCAAAAAAATGTTATCAAGTGTGTCAAAAGATTTTTATTTAGTTTTTTCCAATTTTTTGGAAAAAAATAAAATTGTTTGTTTGAAATGAAATTTTATTATTATTATTGAGAATTATGGCATTATAAGTTTGTCAAAAAATGTTGTCAAGTGTGTCAAAAGAAAGGTTTTTATTTATTTTTTACCCAATTTTTTTAGAAAAAAATAAAATTAATAGTTTGTATGACATGATATTTTATTATTATAGAGAATAATGGCATTATAAGTTTGTCAAAAAATAATGTCAAGTGTGTCAAAAAATGATTTCATTTATTTTTTTAGACAATTTTTTGGACAAAAAAATGTAGCTGTTTTTATGACATAAATGTAATAGAAAATGAAATTGGACATGGAAATTTTTGAATTTGTTATAGTTTTTGAAATATTTTTGGAATTTTGAAAAAGTTTGTATTATTGATTTTGTAATAATTTTTGCAATATTTTTAGAATTTCGGCAAAAGTTTTAACTTTTGATTTTGTATGAATTTTTTTGAATAGTTCTAGAATTTTGAAAAATTTTTAATTTTTGATTTTATTATAATTTTTGGCATTTTGAAAAAATTTTCAATATTTGATTTTGTAATAATTTTTGCAATATTTTTAGAATTTTGGAAAAAGTTTGAATTTTTAAGAATTTTTGAAATATTATTGGAATTTAGAAAAAATTTAAATATATGATTTTTTTCTAATTTTTGGAATATTTTTGGAATTTTGAAAAAGTTTGATTTTATTTAATTTAAAAATATTATTGGAATTTTGATTATAACTATCCGGCAACGTATTGATGTTTCGTGTTAGCTTTGTAATAAATTTTTAAACAGAGATAAGAAATACTTGTACTTTAGCAATGAGTTATGTTTGATATACACCGCTGCCCAAAACTAAAAACCATGTCCTCATAAAAGTTTTTTGCCGAAAACTATATCAAAATCCTTAGCCCAGACCGAAGTCTTGATATCTCAGAGCTTTGAGATTTCAGCCCCTCCATATTTATGAAAGTTAGTTTTGCAAAAATATATGTATAATATATATTATTTAAAAATATATTACCGTTATTTTTCTAAAAGAAAATATTCAAAGTCATATATTGTAAATTATTATGATTAGCTCTGTTTAATACCTACATTTTGAGCTATATAACATTAAAATCAGTAAAGTCGTTTTGACTGTAGAGCCATTTCAATACACCAGGGTCGAGCAATTTCTTGATTTTTCAAAACCCTGTATCTTAAGACAGGTTTAAAAAAAAAACTAAAAACGCAGAAAATTTTTTTTATTGATGTCAACGAATTCCAATACCTCAATATACAAAATTAAAACCTCATTTCCAAAATTGCATGTTTTTTGCTGATTTCACGTGTTTTTCACCGTTTTTGTTAATGTTAATCAAATATTAATTATTGGATAATTTAATATAGTAAATTTGATACTTTTAAAGAAGATACGGCATATTTAATAGAGTAATTTTTGAATGAAAAAATTAATTAAATGGTTTAATTATATGATAAAAATGTCCATCGACTGTTATTATAATTATCATTATGATCTAAACGAGGATATTTATATAAAAAAATATTGCGACGCTGATGCATAGGCTGACTTCACCACAGCTCTGGAAACATAGTAGTCTGGATATATAATGAGCTAATATCCATAAAATACTTTAATTAAAAGCTAACCAATATTATGGACTTCGTAGTTCTAATAATAAAAATATTAAAGCAGGCAGTAGTATCCCAACAAACATAAATTCTGTTGTACGAGAAAAAGTAAAAAAAATTTTATCGGAAGTGACAAAGCGGAAGTTAGGATGCAGAACTGTTGTAAACCGTACTAAATGTGTATGTACCAAATTTCATCCAACTCGATTATCAGGTACAGAAGATATTGAGCTTCCAAAATAACAGGTGCTTGGAGGACCCCCTACCACTTTGTTCACTATCGCCAAAAAAAACTAATCAGTTCCTTGCCATACATATTTGCATCTTTTTGCAAAGTGTAATCAAAATTACTTAACGAACGAATGTTGTATGCTTCCAACAAACATTGAAACAATAAACAGGTGTTCGGGAGACCCCGTTGCACTTATCCCAATATTGTCCACTAATCAGTTCCTTGTCATTTAAGTCTCCATCTTTTTCCAAAGTGTCATTAGAATTGATTAATGAATGAAGTCTGTATGCTCCCAACAAACTTTAAAAACAAAGTGTGAAAAGTCAGCAGTTGTATGGTAGATCCCCCGCCACTTTGATCAATGTGTCCCAAAAGATGATAATTATCGTCTTACACTAATTGGAACCCTGTTCCATAAGTTTCATCATAATCACTTCATTATTGTAGGCTGTAGTGTGCATAAAGACACTGAAAAAACTTCAAAAAAGTACAAAAAAATTTTTTTACCGGAAGTAAAAAACCGGAAGTTGGGATGCAGAACTATTTTAAACCGTTATAGTTATAGAAGTTATAGAGCTTTCAAAAACACAGGTGCTCCAAGGACCCCCCACCACTTTGTTCACTATCGCTCAAAAACTAATCAGTTCTTTGCCATACATGTTTGCATTTTTTTCCAAAGTGTCGTCAAAATTCGTTCACGAACGAATGCTGTGTGCTCCCAACAAACATTGAAAAAAGTGTGACACATTAAACAGGTGTTCGGGAGGACCCCCATCACTTATTCCAATATTATCCAAAAACTAATCAGTTCTTTGTTACTTAAGTCTCCATCTTTTTCCAAAGTGTCATTAAAATAAATTAATGAACGAAGTCTGTATGCTCCCAACAAACTTAAAAAACAAAGTGTGAAAAGTCAGCATTTGTATAGTAGACCCCCCACCACTTTGATCAATGTATCCCAAAAGATGATAATTATCTTCTTTCACTAATTGGAACCCTATTCCATAAGTTTCATCATAATCACTTCATTATTGTAGGCTGTAGTGTGCATAAAGACACTGAAAACACTTCAAAAAAGTACAAGGTACCACTTTGTTCACTATCGCTCAAAAACTAATCAGTTCTTTGTCATACATGTTTGCGTCTTTTTTCAAAGTGTTATCAAAATTCATTCACCAATGAATGTTTTATGCTCCCAACAAACATAAAAACTTTGTGGAAAAAACCACCTGTTGTATGGTGGACCCCCCAACCCTTTATCCAATGTGCTCCAAAATCTGATAAAATCTTTCTCATGTTATTTAAAAGCTTTTCGCAACGTTTCATGAAAATCGATCGGTAATTGTAGGCTACAGTAGGGATAAACACCTGAAAAAAAAACTTTTTAGCCGGAAGTGACAAACCGGAAGTTGGTATGCAGAAATATTGGAAACAGTACATAAAACCTTATATACTAAGTTTCAATAATATCATTGTCCGGGATCAGAAGTTATTCAAGATATAAACTTAGAGGTGTTCGGGAGACCCCCCGCCATTTTGTCCAAATTTAAAATGAAACCAGATCTTCTATTTCCAAGTGAACCTGTATCATTTGCCAAAGTTTCATCAAGATCCTATGCAGAAAACTCACTCACAAATATTTACTCATTTTCTTTTAATTTATGCATCAATAATTAGTATTTACTGTTTAATAATACGTAAAAATTTAGATAATGTTTAAATACTTTACTTTAAAATTATTGCACTTTACAACACGGGTCCTGCTTAACTTAAATCGTTTGAACACCAATATAAATATGAAGTGTTGCCATGCGTGCTATAGCCAATTTTAAAAGAGAAACTTGTTCAGTATGATTTTGAATCATCAAAGTAAATTTCAAAAGAGAAAAAATATTATTTTGGAATCAGCTGTAAATTTCAAATGATACCACCATGACTCATAGGGCTAATTGAAAATTTACATAAAATAAACATCGTTTTAAATCACAATTTCTTGAAAACCGTTAGTCTAACGAAAAAAAGTATAGTTTTATAGTTTATAGCATTATGCCCTGGAATAAAAACAAAAACTTGGTAAGCTTCGAAAAAATTCCCGGAAAGCTAGATTTTTGTATAAACCTTCTTTATGATACTTGTGCCGCTAAAAATGTTACGCGGGGCCAGGGTCACATAAAATTTGCTTACGCAAAAATTTCGTTTCACTTTGAGTTTTATTGTTAAGGTTAGTCATTTTTTCTTGTATCTTGTACATATTTCCATTAGTCTCTTTTCTTGTATTTTATATTTTGTGAAATAGAAGACATAAAAATATTATAAGTGCGAAAGGAAAAAATATGAAGACTTTTTATTTGTTCCATGACTATTTTACTTTCCATGACTTTTTTTTTGAAAAAAGAGTTACATTATAAAAAAAAGTGTTCTACTATAAAAAAAGTCTATTGAGCAAAACTTTTTTATGGAAAAATGACGTTTATGCTGAACAAATATATTTAATATTACCATACAGTTTTGGATACGAAATTGTTGAAAATATTTAATAATATTAGATGTTTATTAAAAATATTGGTGAAATGTCAAAAATCCAATCCTATAAAATATTTTTTCTACTACCCAACTTAAAAAATCTTCTTTCGATGTTTGTTCATTGCATCGAAAATTTCTTTTTCGTCACCATTGATAAAAAAACCTATACAAATTACTTTCGTACCTTGGGATGAAAGGATTTTTTTAAAAGCCATTTATTTTCCAATTTCTTTACTAGAATAAGCCATCCTAGAACACCCGTTAAGAGAATCAATTGATTGAATGAAAAAATTTTGTTAGTGTTAATTTGTCTCTTCTTGGAAAGACGGCGTTAACTAATTTTAGAATTATTTACGCACAATTGACATTAGAAATGTAAAAATAATAATAGTTAACTATAAAATATTTATATATTCTTTTTAAATAGTATGATAACAAACAGTTGGTGGTAAGATATTTAAAAAAAATTATTTCACCTATTTATTTAAGAAAAACGAAAAAAAATATTTATTTACATAAAATAATTTATAGTAGAATTTTTTTGCCAGCGAATTTTTGACAGCTACCGTCTTCCCCCGAAAACAACGCCTAGGCGTTGTGTTCGAGGGTGAGCAATTTTTCGATTTTCTTAAAAAGTGATATAATTATTCGAATAGAACGCTGTTTCAAATAGAACGCTATCTCGAATAGAACGCCACTCGAAGTAAGCGATTTTTTAAAAAATTTAAATTTAATTAAAACTTTTGTTGTAAATTAAACATAAGTTAGCAGTTCAGGTAATCTGTATATGGTTATATGATTTTGTATGTGTTGTTCATTGCCATTTTATTCTGTGTCCAATTTTAAGCCGAAGAATTTATTCAATTTTAACAAAGAGTTTGTGCCGGTATTATTAGCCACTTTCCAATCGATTGAATTGCTGAAGGAATTGGTTGTAGCCAGCCAATTGGTCTGATATTCAGTAAATCAACAAAAGTAGAGTCAAAACAACAGAAAAAGCAATTTTTTACTATTTAAAAAATACATAACCAAAATCGAAAATTTAGACACAATCAAATAAGTACAGATTTAATTTTTTATTATTTTTAACGTTTGAAATAAATGTTTGTCGTCCCGTGCTGGAAAAGTTAATTTATTTCTAACAGTAAAACTCATTTTTCCATTAGTTAAATATACGTTTTAATAGAAAAACTTTTCGATATAAAGCCCCTACGAAAAATTCCTGCCAAATCAAAAATGTGTCGGTCAGAAAGGTGTCCGGTTTGTAAAAAAATGATCCATAAACATTAATCGTTCATCATATAATTGTTGTCCACTTCCACAACAGTAATATTGACATCTTCTAGTTTGCAAAAAGCTACAATTTTCATACCACATGATGTCGAATACCCTTTATGGAGCTTGGCGTTGTCGTTCTCGTCGATAAGATCATTTAGATTGGTTTCAATTTCTAGGATGGTATCGCTTATAATACTACTTAGCCACGTACCGATCGATTAGAAACTGATTTTGAAGTTTTTAAAATAGTCAAAAAGTGATTTCGAGTTTTTCTCTGTCAAAAATCAATTGCTTTCATGTGAAAATCAAAATACGTATGATATTATTTATCATACATGTAGTGAATGCCTTAAAAAAATTAGTTTGTATTCATAATTCAATACATAACGCCTAGGCGTTATATTTGAATAAAACGCAGGGTAGGCGTTCTATTTGTTTACAACGCCTAGGCGTTTTTTTCGGGGGAAGACGGTAGGACGCAGCAAGAGACAAATAGATGAGACAAAAAGTAAAACAGAGATTATTTATTATCTATTTTAGGAGTATTATTTATTTTAAGATAAATTTGTTTTCAAAACAATTATATTTATTAAATTTCTACTTCTAGTTCGTACCATTTGTTTGTTGTGATATTTGTTTCCATAGGCGTCGTTAGTTTTATTATAATTATTTTTAATTATCAAAATTTTGTTACATTGCCTACAAAATCATTAATATTTTTACTAGTTTTTGGTTTTCTAATATAATTGGTTGAATTTCAATAGTAATTTATTAATTTTTATGCGTTTTTTTGTCCATTTCAATGGGACCCCAATAGTTTTTTTTAATATTTTAATCGAGACACTGAATGT
>CAVNZG010000539.1:40000-52600 GCA_963693315.1 Diogma glabrata | reverse complement strand
TTAGGAGTGAACGACCCGGTTACAGACACCTGGAAAATCGTATCTAGCTACTACTTTTACGAGACAATCACAAGGACAATCACTTATACATATAATCTGCAATCGCCAATCAGCAATCCCGTATCTAAAATTCCTCGCTTAAACTAACTTATGAACTACCCAACACCAATACTTAACATCTAAATCGGCTCTGTAATTCTCATCAAGAAAATCCATATTGGATTTGACTGGATTCGAACCGTCGACCCTAACAATGTAAGACTAGTGCGTTAACACACTCGGCTATACATCGCTACATATAATCTGCAATCGCCAATCAGCAATCCCGTATCTAAAATTCCTCGCTTAAACTAACTTATGAACTACCCAACACCAATACTTAACATCTAAATCGGCTCTGTAATTCTCATCCAGAAAATCCATATTGGATTTGACTGGATTCGAACCGTCGACCCTAACAATGTAAGACTAGTGCGTTAACACACTCGGCTATACATCGCCATGCTTCCGTTAAATAGTGAAGATGATAACAAATTTTGCTCAACATTTCTTCTGAAACTCTTTGGTCAATTTTTTAAAAGCGATGGCCGATTTGATGAAATCCAAATCTTGATTTGCGGCTGCTGTTCCATCTATGCATTTGAACCAAATTTTTACATACAACATACTCAGAAAAATGCAAACGTCTCGAACTTTATTTAAATCTCCAACTGCAATATCATACTGATTACGAAACATAAATATCTTCTGGAGATAAATGGCTTTAGCCATCCAGCGGGCGTGACTTGTGGGACCTGGGCATTTGAATTTGTAATCAATGGTTTTGCCAAGAAAAATCAAAGTAACTTCCAAAAATTCTTTAAAGTCGCTGCGTGGGTGTGATTTTTCCAAATCTTCATGACAAAAAATTACTAGAGCTTCTCACGAGTGTTTTAGAATTTTGTTTCCCAGTTTTTTGTCCGATATTCCACTTTTGAACATTATTGTATTAATTTTACCATCGTCAAATGCCTTCTGAAATTTGTTGAGCAGCAAAACATCGGGTGCTGTGGTCTTTCTAAATTTGAGATCATAAACAGCCCGTAGTTTAATCTCCTGCATGTGATGACGACATGGGAATCGAATCCAGTTGTGGAGAGTCTTTTTTTCCGCCTTTTTCTGGTCCAGTGTTACTTGATGTCGTGTCGTAACACATGGCTTCAACTTTATCAGTAAGATCCCATTCTTCAAGGCATTCATATATCGCATTCGCAATCGATAAGCCGCTCCCTTCTTTGCATTATGGAACCGTTAATAACTTCTCAATATTACCAAATGTTACTATGGTTGGCAAACGATCTACTTTACCATGTCCAGTTAATTCTGCTAGCTATGTATCCCAAAATAAAAATTTGTGCTACTCAAACAAAGTCTAAATCTAACATAAAAATTTATTTTTCTGAATTTTCGCAGACATTTTTTTTTGGATTTAAGAAGAAAAAATTCGATATAAACGCTTTCCTAAGATCGATTTCAACATACTTAGGCTCGTTGGAATCGTTATTTAATTAGCTTTTAATAAAAAAATTATGAGATATATTATGTTTTAAGATGATTATATCTGATAAAAATAAAAAACCCAATTTTTCTGCTAATTTTCTTATCTTCGACGCCACTGGGTAATTATTTTCCGATTTCAGGAAAACTGCACACACTTCATTTTCGAGTCAAATGGAACATAATTAGTCGGTGGGAGGGATAAAAATAACAACTTCATAAGTTAGGTCATGCTCTAATATATATATATATATATATATATATATATATATATATATATATATATATATATATATATATATATATATATATATATATATATATATATATATATATATATATATATATATATATATATATATTTATATATATATATATATATATATATATATATATATATATATATATATATATATATATATATATATATATATATATATATATATATATATATATATATATATATATATATATATATATATATATATATATATATATATATATATATATGTATATATATATATATATATATATATAAATATATATATATATATATATATTATATATATATATATATATATATATATATATATATATATATATATATATATATATATATATATATATATATATATATATATATATATATATATATATATATATATATATATATATATATATATATATATATATATATATATATATATATATATATATATATATATATATAAATATATATATATATATATATATATATATATATATATATATATATATATATATATATTTATATATATATATATATATATATATATATATATATATATATATATATATATATATATATATATATATATATATATATATATATATATATATATATATATATATATATATATATATATATATATATATATATATATATATATAGTTATGTTTCATGAATAAATAAATTCTAAAAAAAATGATTTATTTAATACAATTTATTTAATACATGTTACATTACAGAGTTTAAAAATTAGACTAACTATAAAAACTAAATTTTATAAATCTAAAGGTACAAAACAACCACTCAGCATATTCTATTATAATATGTTTTATGATATTTGATTCTTCTATCATGTTGTTACATGTTATGTCTGGTTGATAACATTCCATCATATTTCTAGTTATGCTATTTTGCATTGATAGCACTTTTCGTGAGAAAGCAGTTTTGTTATATGACTTGATGATACTATGGGATTATAACTCCTCCCTGGGGTGATGAAAAGTCGTCCTCGACTTTTGTTACTATGCCGGCTTTCCTTAATAGGTCATTGTATGCTACTTTGGTATTTTCCAGGTTAATTGGATTTTGCACTGTTTTTGTTATCGAGCATTTACACAGGCACATATACGATAGTACAACGATTACACATATGGATGATAATGATAAACCTCCTGAAAGTGTCCATATCCAATTTTCGTGATGATATTGCTTCAAAAAAACTTGTCGTAGCAGTTTCCTGTTTTGAATGGTATCCTGTTCGATTGCTGTTATGTTCTGAACAATTTTCATTTTCCTTACTATTTGAATACTGTGAAGTGCTCCCTGGATTTCCTCATTCTCGGTTTGAATTTCATAAGCTTGAAATTCTTTGTTGTTTATCGTGGCTGTACAATTATTGATTGTTATTAAAAAATTTCCTGTTAAATTTCTGTCATCTGGTCCACAATTAGTAACTATTTCGACGTTCTTTCCATTATTTATTAGTATTTTACCCTCAGATATCCATTGTATTGCTGTGTTGATCTCCCATGTTACTTTGCAGCTGCCTTGATTTCCAAAGACTAGTGGTTTTATGCATTCATCCTTAAATTCTTTTAGATCTGTATGTTTTTGGACAAAATTGTTGTAGTTGATGGTGGTGTATAGTTTCTGTCTGTTTTTGATGAGGTATTGTGGGTAACTTTCGATAATGCTGTTGTTTACAACTAGTGGAGTAAGTCTTATTGTTGTTGATGTAAAATTTTCCAATTTTGGTACCTCTAATATGTATAATAGTGTTTCCTCACATATAGCAATTTTGGGTGTTACAAATTTTAAAGCTTCGTCTGGAATTGTTATATTTACTCCTTGTTCAGTCAAAAGATTTTTTAGAACAATGATTTCTTTTAACGAAAGAACTTTGTTGCTTGGCAGTGCTATTTTGGTTCTTACTATTGCATCTTGGATGTCCTCAATAATTGCATCGATGGTTTCAATTTGCATAATTGCTGTCATAATTTCTAACTCGCTCAGAACTATTTTATTGGTTATCGATGTGTTGGTTAAGACTGCATTTATTGTTTTTGTTAGTAGCTGAATTCTTTTGTTGATCTGCTCGTTGACTTGGTATTGCTGGTTGTTTTCATTTATTAGACCATTCATTGTAGCGTTGATTAACCTTAAGTCGTCTGCATCTGGGCTTCCAGCTAACCATTTCCATCCTGATCCCAATGCATCCCATCTTCGTTGTCGGAGACGTTTTGGTGGTTTTATTTGTAGTAAGTTGTTATGTAACCTTTTACATTTTTCCTTAACTATTGTATACAAATCAAGTTCATTCTTATCTATCTTATTAACTATATGTTTCATCATTAATTCTATGGTAGTTTCTAGGTTTGTTATATTAATTGGGTGTATGACCCTTATGATCCCTGTTTGAATTTTACATTCGTTTATTTTTTCTAACAGAATTGGATCTTCATGCAAATTTTTTATTTCCAATTTTTGTGTATTGATACAATTAAATATAGTCAAAATTAATAACTTTTTAAAAGTAACCATGTTTCAAAATAATAAGTAAAAATTTCAGTATACAATACTACAATACTACAATACAATATTTCAATTCAATATTCTTTTTAACTTTGGATTTAATTTTATTTATTATTGATGATAATATTATCGATTGATAAAACTGTTTTCTAAAATTTCTAATATTAATTAATTTTTATGCAATAAAAATTTCTTATGAGAATTTCTTTTATTTAGAATTTTGCTTTTATTTTTCTTGTTTTTATTAACATGGATAAGAATAGTAAAATTGGTTTGTAAGATTTGTAAAATCAGTTTTGGATAATTAATTAATTAAGATATTCAAATAAAAATTATATTGTCATAGTAAAAATTTCTGAAATGAAAAGTAAAAATCAAAATTAGTATTTCTTTAATCTTTTAATTTTATTTTTGTTTCTTTTTATATTCCTGATTGTTTTAAAAGTTTTGTAGTTTGCATTTTTAATTTTGGTTTCCAGCCCTCTTGGCTGAGATTTTGTTCTGATGTTTGGTTTAAGATAAACCAATTGATCATCATGTAATCTAGGTGGATCTTCTTTATTGTTATTTTGTCTCTCTATTCTGTTTATAACTTTTTCTAAATTAGTATTGACCGTTTTAAAAATTTGTTTGGCTTGTTCTTGTATTTCTGCCGGGTTTATTAAGTTATTTTGATTAAAAATGATCTCGTTCGGTGTGAAACCGGTTGACGAGTGTACCGAGTTATTATACAAAGCTACTGATAACTCTTTCGCTGTTTGAATACTCGAGTTTGGCGATTTATTACGGTTTGTATTGAAAATTTCTATAATAGTTGAATGTGTTTTCTCAACTTGACCATTTGATTCCGATGATGATGCGTACTCCAATCGGATATTAAGATTGCTTAAGTATTCTTTGAATTGTAGTGACTGGAAAGTTGTCTCATGATCTGAGAAAATAACGTTAGGAATTCCGAATTGAGTGAAATACCTCGTTAGAGCTGTAGTTGTATCCAATAGATTTTTAGTTCCGATTGGAATCATTTGTAAATGTTTAGAAAATGAGTCAACAACGGACAAAAAATTTGTTTTGTTGATATTAAAAATATCTATGTGCACTCGTTCTAATGGTTTTTTAGTGCTCGGTCGCGGAGATATTTTTATATTATACGGTTTTCGGTCGTATTTATGAACATTGCATATGTTACATGCATTGATATGTCGTTTGATCACACTACTCATTTTAGGAAAAAAGTAGGATCGTTTGATCTGATTTACTACTTCATTCACCCCTCGATGGGCTCTTTCGTGCTCTTTAACTACGATTGCATTTTGACGCTCTTCATTTTTAACATCTTCGACCTTTTCTGTAGCGAAAACAAAATGGCCGTTTTGTGAGAAATTTTCTCGAAATACTTCCTGGATTGTCTGGTACAATTGTTCTGGTGCCAGGATTGCTGTTTGTTTACCGTTATGAAACTCTTTTATGAAATTTGTAATATCTTCTTTTTGAAATGATTTTTTCGAAATAATTACTCGTTTATAGTTTGGAAATATGTCTTCCAAAATTACTGTGTCTAGATTTGAAATTTTGAAAAATAATTGGTTCCTATAATAATTTATAGGACGACCTGCGAAGTGGATGAAATAATCATCGGATGTATCCGCAGAATGAATAGTGTCTATGTCACTATCCCTATTGGGAAGATTTTCTGCTTCAGATTCACGTGGAGTGTTATCTGTTCCTATATTTATATTCACCTCGTTATCTACTGTAGGCATTCTGCTTAACGCATCTGCTACTACATTTGCTCTGCCTTCTTTGTAGACGACGTTATAATCGTAGTTCTCCAATTCAAGTCTCCATCTTAAGATTTTTGAATTTTTTTCGGATGATTTAATGAAAGTAAGTGGTTTATGGTCTGTTACTAACGTAAATTTGTTGCCGTACAGGTATGGTTGATATTTCTTGACAGACCATATTATAGCTAAAGCTTCTTTCTCGTTGGTTGCGTAGTTGATCTCTGTAGCGTTTAGTGTTCTTGAAGCGAACGCAATAGGTTTTTCTATATTGTTCTGGATTTGAGAGAGGACTGCACCTAGCGCAAAATCTGATGCATCCGTGGTTAGAATAAATTCTTTAGTAAAATCGGGATATGCTAAAATTTGATCTGTAGCTAAAATTCTTTTTAAGTTTTCGAAAGCTCTTATATATTCGACGTCTTTTGTGTTGACAACTTGATCTTTCTTTAAAAACTTTGACATGGGTTTGGCAATTTTTGAGTAATCTTTTATGAATCTTCTGTAATAACCTGAAAGTCCTAAAAACTGTTTAATTTGTTTAGCAGTTTTTGGTAATGGCCATTCCAGAATTTTCTGAATTTTATCGGTGTTAGGTTTAACTCCATCTTGTGTGATTATATGACCAAGAAACTCTGTTTCTCTCTTTAGGAATTCACACTTATCCAATTGAATTTTAAGATTGAAATGCGATAATCTTTCGAGAACAGTGTTAAGGTTTTGTATATGGTTATCTAAGCTATATCCAACAATAATAATATCGTCAAGATATACATGGCATATATTTCCTATTAGGTTTTGCAATACATTATTCATCGCTCGCTGAAAAGTTGCCGCACCGTTCTTTAAGCCAAAAGGCATTCTGTTGAACTCAAAATGTCCCTTGTCTGTTGAAAAAGCTGTTTTTTCTTGAGATTTTGGGTCTAAAGGAATCTGATGAAAACCTGATTTTAGATCTAAGGTTGAAAAATATACAGATTTTCCGAGACTGTCTAGAATTTCTTCTATTTGTGGGATTGGAAATTTATCATCTACTGTCTTTTCATTTAGTTTACGGTAGTCGATGACAACTCTTACTTTCCGTTTGCCCGAAGCATCTTGTTTTTTCTGAACGACCCAAATTGGTGCCGAATAAGGACTTTTAGAATTTCGGATAATGCCACTGTCTAGCATTTCCTGAATTTGTTCCTCTACATCAGGTTTAAAATGATGTGGGTATCGATATGTTTTCGTATAAACCGGATTGTCGTCTTTTGTTATAATTTTATGTTTAATTATTGTTGTTGATGACAAATTCTCGTTCTGTTTTAACAGTACTGCTTGGTTTTTAAAAATTGTATCGAGTAAAATGTCTTTTTCATTTTTACTTAAATGTTCTGTTCGGATTAGGCTTTTGATAGTGTTTCTATCAATTATTTCATTTTTACATGGAATTGGTTCGAATGTTTCGAAATTGTTAACATTTAATTTCAGTTTTGGTAATGTTTCCGGTGGGTTTGGACAATTTGTCAACACCGTCATTGTTGTATAAAAATTTTCCGCTTTGTATAAACCGGGTTTGATTATTATATCGCTATTTAATTTTTGAAATTCTGGTACAAACCAGTCGCCATTGTTTGTGGTTTGTATCGTAATTATATGATTATAAAAATTTTCCTCAGGGTAATACCGATCAAATTTGTAATTATAATTGTTTAATAAAATTGAGTTTGTCTTATAATCAATTTTGGCATTCATTTTAGCCATTGTTTCTGAGCCTAATATTCCATCAACAAATTTATGGAATTCAAGTTCAAAATAAATTTGTGCTGGTAAATTATTACCTAGGAGATTAATTTTAAAATTTTTATCGCAATTATGTGTACCTAAAATATTCTTTATTATAATATTACTTGAAGATGTTTTTGAATTTTCTAATGAACTATAAGGAATTAATCCTGGTTTGATTATATTTTTATTGGCACCAGTATCGATTAAAAGTGTTACAACGCGGCCCAATCGTTCATTGTAGCACTTCAAATATGGGAGAAAATTTAGTCTTCCGTATCTGAATTCGCGTTTACGCAAAAATTTCCATTATGTTCATCTTCTTTATCTTCAACTAAATATTCGATTTCTGAACTTTGGGATGAATCTTCTTGAGTATCCTCTGTAGTTTCGTGATTATTTATTATTTTTTTATTAAATGTACTAGCAGGACCCGGCGTGCTTTGCTACGCTTATAAATAAAGCTTGTGCACAGACATTTTGTTGACGTAGTAGCAATGATTTCAAAAAGTGGTAATGAGAATGATCGCATAATTTTTAATTTATCTTTTTAAAAATATGGATGAAAAATAATCAGCACTCTAGCTGATCAGTTCGGATATATGAAAAATTAGCGATCAAATAAGTTTTCAAGTAAGCAAAAAAAAATTTAAGCAACTTGTTGAATTAGTAGAGGTGTGTCATCTCTATATATAACATAATACAGAACATAAATAGATTTACAAATGTTCGCAGCACCCATATGTTCAATGTGCTGAGTGCTCACTAAGAAAAGAGAACCTACAGGTTTCTAATGTTCAATTTCTCGATGCTTCTGCAGGTTATACATTATTTGTTGTGGCTCCGTTGTTGGTTCAGATATAGAGGTTATCTAGTTTTATGCCTCTATTCTATCTACGCAACATAATTGTCCATACGAAAATCAATCCGTTCTACATCTAAAGCGCGCACTTTTAATGATTGAGCGTGATCTTTTTTTATGGTGATTGCAAACATCAATTTAATTGACAATTGTGATCTTTTGAATTGAAATGTTAATCACCCGTATTGTACTTATATTAAACCTAATCATCAGTATTGTATTTATATTAACGACGTAATTTCACATTGACCGACGGAGCAGATCGATTCGACGGTAGCATTAATAATTGATTGAGAACTAAGTTCGCGAATACTGCGCACAGATCTTCAATCATTTTGCTATATAGGACAGGAAATATCATCAACCATGTGCGATTTATATTTTTTCCCATAACGTTCTTGTAGATGAAGAACAGTAAGCGGTCAGCATGATTTTAAACATAGCTCGAACTTAGTTTGGAGGTGAAGTGCTGCACGTGTCATTGATGAATGATACATACATCCCAGTGCTGCTTCATTGTAGCACGCTAAAACTGAAATGTTGCCTTTATTAAAGTACTTTCTAACTTACGTATTTGACTGATTTGACGTATATACCGTATTCCAAGTTTATGTGCGATCTGTATGTTCTTTGTAGCAAAGGATTAATATGGAACAACCATCCATGTTTATGGAACTATTTCCATGTTCCCGTTTCGCATATCTATATATTGTTACCTTACCGCCATCTGCTGCGGCTCTTCTTTTATATAAAGGATCATCGTTTCATGTAACTGAATTTCGTGTAACTGACTGAATCCATGCTGATATCACTTTGCCTACTTTGGATTCAGTGGATTCAGTGTTCTGGAAAGCTCATATTACATATTTTTCGTCACAACTTCCTACAAATCTTTATCGAAGCTGGCATCGGATATTTGCCGTGTGCATTTGAGATGATTTTGTGTGTGTGCGTTAGTTGTGAATAACCGTCATATTAAATTGGCTCTCGCAAATATACTGGTACTTCAGAGAAAAGCTTGGTTTGATTTAATCGAATGAATATTAAACGTTCTGTTTCGAATGTTTTTGCATACATATCTACCATGTACTGGTGAAACAATTGACGGCATTTCCAAATGTGGAAATCTTCCCCTCGAATCATTAATCCCTCTTTTATTGACAAAAATTATATCCCGGTTGAAATTTATTGCCGACTTTATTAATTGTCACTTCGTTTATTGTCCGAGCATTGAATCTTCTCATATGTTCTCAAGCAGGCGTTTTGTCAACCTGACCTATTGAAACTTATATATGTATCACATACATCATGTCAACTGCTGTTTTGAACAAATGCACAAAATCGTTTTTTGAAATCTGGTTTTCAAAAAAATTATCAAAATGCCATTCCGTGTAGAAGTATTTGGTAAAATATACAATAGAGTCAATTTCCATGCAATGAGCAAAAATGAAATAGAACATTTTTATGACCGTATGTATATAAATGTATGTACACATGTGTTGAATGGTCTAGTGGTTAGCACTACTTCCATTTAGGTCAAAGTGTTGTTATACAATACAAAGTCATTAACAAACATAAACACACTGGTTACACAATAACACTGGACACTGGATTGGTTATACAATTAACCGGTAATCAGCAAATATGGTTGATAAATTGGACAAAACTATATATGGGTGATCAGATCACCCATACATAACTAATCGATTAAATTAAGTCTTTAAGTGAAGCTCGACCATAAAAAGATTGAATTGAGATTAATGCAGGTGAGGGGCGCTTGTCGACAGCTTACATTCCTATATGAAACGCATATCGCTAAAAAAAACTATATAATAACCTTTCTGAATGCAACATTGTGTCCAAATTTCAAGAGAATCGATCCAGTACATTCCTAGATTGCCTATTTTGAACCAACGAACATTTGCATTTGTATTTATCATATATAGATATGTAGATAGAAGATAGATAGATAGATAATAGATTGATCAGTTGTTGACTACTGAGAATTGAAGAGTATTCCAGTACTAATATCGCAATTAAAATATGGAGGTTGGTGTTAGAAGGGGGAAAATAAGGGATTATATGTATTTTGTAAAGACAAATCATAAAAAAAATAAAAATAAAAAATTTTTTTCTGAAAAATACAAAACATTTTGGGGGGGAGGGCCCCCCTTATCACTTATGTGTATAAAAAATAGTTTACGACCGATTCTCAGACCTACCGTATATACACATAAAATTTCATGGAAATCGATCAGGCCGTTTCGAAGGAGTAATTGAAGAGTATTCCAGTACTAATATCGCAATTAAAAAATGGTGGTTGGTGGTAGAAGAGGGAAAATTAGGGATTATATGTATTTTTTAATGTCAAATCATAAAAAAATAAAAATAAAAAATTTTGTCTGAAAAATACAAAAAATGTTTGGGGGAGGGCCCCCTTATCACTTAAGGCTATAAAACATAGTTTATAACCGATTCTCAGACCTACCGAATATACACATAAAATTTCATGGAAATCAGTCAGGCCGTTTCGGAGGAGTAATTGAAGAGTATTTCAGTACCAATATCGCAATTAAAAAATGGGCGTTGGTGGTAGAAGGGAGAAAATGAAGGATTATATGTATTTTTTAATGTCAAATCATAAAAAAATAAAAATAAAAAATTTTGTCTCAAAAATACAAAAAATTTTTGAGGGGAGGGCCCCCCTTATCACTTAAGGGTATAAAAAATAGTTTACAACTGACTCTCAGACCTACCGTATATACACATAAAATTTCATGGAAATCAGTCAAGCCGTTTCGGAGGAGTAATTGAAGAGTATTTCAGTACTAATACCGCAATTAAAAAATGGGGGTTGGTGGTAGAAGGGGGAAAATTAGGGATTATATGTATTTTTTAATGTAAAATCATAAAAAAATAAAAATAAAAAATTTTGTCTGCAAAATACAAAAAAATTTTGGGGGGAGGGCCCCCCTTATCACTTAAGGGTATAAAAAATAGTTTACGACCGATTCTCAGACCTACCGTATATACACATAAAATTTCATGGAAATCAATCAAGCCGTTTCGGAGGAGTTTAATTACAAACACTGTGACACGAGAATTTTATATATATAGATTTCTTGAACGCATAGAAAGATCCACTTCCATTGGTGTTGGTCTTTCTCTTACCGAATAAGTCGGTTTTTTCTCATAATTTGAAAAATTTTGATTGTGTTTTGGTTGAAACACGTTAGTTTTGTTTTGACTAATAAAACCGTGATTTTGTTTTTGTGGTGTATTCTGAAATACTTGTGTGTTGGTTTTTCTTGAATTACTTGAAATTTGTTCATTGCAATTAAATTTGCAAAGAAATGCATATGCCTCTTCAATACCTTTTGGTCTTGCAGCTTGCGCATATCCAAAATAGGGTTTGCGTAGTCCTGATAGAAATGCAGCTAATGCATCTTCATCGATAAATGCATTGATAGCATGCCACGCATTATTGTACAAAATATTTTGTTTGGATAATGATTTAATATTTTGAACTATTTCTTTTATTTTATTGTAGTATCCGTGGATACTCATTGTTTCGTTTTGTTTAGTCGCCCAAAGTTGTGACTTATAAAACGATAGTTCTTGCCGGTCTCCTAAAGATTCCTGCAAGATTTCTTTTGTTTCATTAAATGTTTTGGGATTACCAGCCAGACATAGTATATCTTTGGCTTTCCCCTCTATTTTGTTGTTAATAGTTTGTAAATAAAGACTATATTGTTGTTCTGACACTAATGGTTCGAATACACTCAGTGTGTCTTCAACTGTCTTTATCCAAGCCGAAAGTTGTTTTCTATTCCCATCGTACGTGGGTATTGATT
>CAVNZG010000539.1:0-35000 GCA_963693315.1 Diogma glabrata | reverse complement strand
ATCACAAAATAACAAAAAAGTGAGGGGCACCCTGTGAAGACCCCTGGTCGAAAAAAAAATTCTAAGAGAACTTGTATTTTTTATTTATCAAAGACTATCTATAAACAAAAAATAATCAAAATTAAAAGGGGTCAACTCAAAACGTTGTTGAATCTTCGTGAAATTGCTCATATATATATATATATATATATATATATATATATATATATATATATATATATATATATATATATATATATATATATATATATATATATATATATATATATATATATATATATATATATATATATATATATATATATATATATATATATATATATATATATATATTATATATATATATATATATATATATATATATATATATATATATATATATATATATATATATATATATATATATATATATATATATATATATATACATACAGGGTGAGTTTTTTAAAAAATGCCAGGCTTTTATCTCGAGAACCATACTAGATGGGACAAAATAACCCAAGGTGATATTTGTTAAGGGTCGAGAGGGACGTCTAGTGGTAATGGTGAATGACCTTGAAACTCATAAGTATTGGAGATATATGCTAAACTAGGGTTTTTTAAATTAGAACCCATATATTTAAGGGTTTTTTTAAATTAAGTAAATCAAACTACACACTTTTTGCTTATAATTTTTTTTTGTAAAGTGCACGATTTAGTAGATATGATTAACATTGATTTGCACTAAAGCAAACGTGTCTTCGCTAAGTTCTTCAGTAAAAAATAAAATTTCAATAAATTAAAAAAAAACAACGAAAATCAATTTCACGCAGTTGACCACGATGCAATAATATTTAAATTAATGAATGATTTTCATTTTTTTTTTAATTTATCGAAATTTTACTTTTTTTCTGAAGACCTTAGCGAAGACACGTTTGCTTTAGTGCAAATCAATGTTAATCATATCTTCTACATCATACACTTTACAAAAAAACAATTTTTTAGCAAAAAGTGTGTAGTTTGATTTACTTAATTAAAAAAAAAACCTTAAATATTTTTTTTTTTTTTATTAAATGGCAGAAATTAAACTAAGTTCATTTTTCTTCTTGCCTCCCAATACAAATCGACGATGTTAGATTTCTTTTGATTTTCATTGTTAAGTTCCGGACATTGAAGAAGATGGATTTCATTCATTGTGCTGTTTACATTTTTACACAAAACACAACATGCGTTATTCCGGCAATTTTGAAACGATACAGATGTTCCGCCAAACAATCATGTCCAGTAGCTAGCCGAAATTTCGCAACGGACTCTCTTCGTGGTAATTTAAGGAATTTTTTACCCATTGACTCGATATTTTGCCACTTCTTTCCAATTATTTCATGTATGGTGAGATCTTTACGGATGTTATTCAATTGGTTTTTGGTGTTCAATTTCCAATTTTGTTGTGAAATTTTTAAAGCCGGCTTTTGTAAAATTTTTGAACCCTTCTTGGCTAAATAATCGGCAGCATCATTTCCAAAAATGCCCACGTGTGACGGGATCCATTGCATTGCTATAGTAACATTATTATCTTCAAATGAATTCAATAATGTCTTGATGTTGAAAATTGTTTCGTTCATATATTCATTTGATGCAATTGCTTGTATCGCAGATCTAGCGTCAACAAATATCACACATTTTTGAAAATCACTGATACGATCCAGTAACAATTTTAATGAAAAGTATATCGCATACAATTCAGCATCGAAATTTGTGCAATATTCATTAAGTGGTAGGTAATGAGCAAATAATTTACACCAAATTCCACAACCAACGTCAACGTCATCAGATGAACCATCGGTGTATACATGTAACCAATGTGTTTCTGGATATTTTGAATTAATTGTATCGAGTGAACACTGTTTCATTTGTTCATTTGAAACATCTGATTTTTTAAAATCGATATTTAAATAACAATTTAAATTATTTTCTTTGAATGTTAATGGATTTATCAGTGGTAAATTATCTTCAATATTAGGTAAAATTGACAATTTTTCCATAATTTTGTGTGTGTTTTGAATAAAACCAACTTGTGTTTTGAATAAAACCAACTTGTGTTTTCAATCTTCGATTTTCTTTGACTTTGTTGGAATTAAATACCCAATTGACTTTATTTGAAGATAATTTTTGATATGTAATTATTGCTTTTTTCTCAAATTCATGTTTCAATGGGGGGTTGTTTGAATACAATTCCATAGCAGTCACTGGTATTGTTTTAACTGCACCACATATCAATCGTAAAGCTCCGTTTTGAATTCGTTTGGCTTTTTTTGATGTTGTTCTGATTACAAGTTGATAAAATTTCACCGCTATATGTGATAATGGGTTTGACGTAGCTTTTGTATGTAGTATTTAACATTTTCTGTGAACACCCCCATTGTGTACTTGAAACTCGTTTCAATACATTCAATCTTTTCCGTACTTTATCTTGGATGTTAGAAATGTGAGAGCTCAACGTCAATTTATTGTCGAAAACAACTCCCAAATAAGTGTATTCATTACATTTTGATATTTCTTGATTATGATAATAAACTTGGATATCTTCAATGTGGTGTTTCAATGAAAAAATTTGAAATTTGTTTTTTTCGATATTTATTATCATGTTATTTTTAATTACCCAATCATGAAGATAGTTCAGCGATGATTGTAGTTTTTGTTTTAATTCCTCGTGTATCATTTGTTTATTATTTTCGACTTCACTCCATATTACAACATCATCAGCAAAAAGACAAATATTAATTTCTGAATTTTCGAAAACATTTGGTAAATCATTTATGAAAATGTTGAAAAGAAAAGGGCTTAGTATGGATCCTTGTGGAACACCATGATTTGATTGAACATAACTTGATTTAAAATTGCCCCATTTTGTACAAGTCCATCTTTGAATTAAAAAATTCTTAATCCATTGAAGCTGTTACCAGCAATGCCAAGTTGTTTACATTTTTCAAGCAATTTCCATCTCCAAATAGAATCAAAGGCTCCTTTAAAATCAATGTATAATGCAATGACCGACCTCTGATTTAATAAAGAATCTTTAATAGATTGATGAAAACGAATTATCTGTTCATGGAAGAATGGTTTAATATATGGGTTCTAATTTAAAAAAACACTACTTTAGCATATATATCCAATACTTATGAGTTTCAAGGTCATTCAATATTACCACTAGACGTCTCCCTCGTCCTTTAACAAATATCGCCTTGGGTTATTTTGTCCCATCTAGTATGGCTCTCGAGATAAAAGCCTGGCATTTTTAAAAAACTCACCATGTATATATATATATATATATATATATATATATATATATATATATATATATATATATATATATATATGTATATATATATATACCCAACTAGCATTTTAACTTCTTTTAAAACACTAAACAGTCTTACCGAAACTAACTTCCCCCCTCAATAGTTTCTTTAAAATTTCTAAACAGTTTCTATAAAGGCCTTTTGGAGAACTTTCCCCGCCTTTAACGAAGCTATAATTTGTAAAAGACTTCAGAAATAGCTTCGGTAAGGTCTTTTGTAAGCAGTTTTGCAAGCTGAATAGAATTTATGGTTTTACAAGTTATAGCTTCGGTAAAGTACTTCTAATAGCTTGTTTTAAGCAATCTTTAGAAGTTTTATAGAAGCTATTAAAAAATGTGACAAAAATATTACAATGTTTTTTATATATCTACACTTTTTTAACGTAATTATTGTTATTGCTATGTTATTTATATAGTGTTTAAATTTAAGTTTTTGTTTACGTTCGCATCAAGTTCGAACCCTGGTCCTTCGATCGTTTGTCCTGCACGCTATCCAATCGACTGATTTAAATGTTAAGAAACAATAAATATCTTTGATAGTAGTTACAATAACAATAGCTTCTATAAGACTTCCATAGAATTTAGTTTTTTAATTTAGATGTAGAAAATATAGTATATAATTTAGGGGCTTATTTTTTATTGGAAAAAGGTATGCGACATGTAACTTCAATGGGTTTTTTAACGATGAAATTATAATCTGAGGTAAAAGAATATTGACAAATCTATTTTCTATTTGTTTTATTAGTTCAAAGATTTTAAGGAAAACAAAATTAAGGGGTTATATTTTTTCACCCATTAACTTTTAGCGTACTTACACCTTTATTTGAACAATATTTTTTTTTAAATAAAAAGTTTTGTAATTGGATTTTTAATAGGTGTGACAACAACATGCGTACTAAGGTGCTGATGAACGCAGTTAATTTTTAAAAATGTTATATAAATATAAAACAATAACAAAAGAAGCAACGATATATCGCACCCATTCATTTGCTGTAAATTATTTTAATAGAGTGACTCAATTATGAAACTCTGTATAGCCTCAGTTCTTCCTGACGAGTTTGGCTCTCAGAATTGTAAAGAAAATTCATATACCATTATTTATAAAACTTTAAATTTTCTCTATTCCACTCTAGTTGATTTTTGATTCTGATTCTCTAATCTAATTGATTATGATTTTGATTCATTTTGTTGTCTATTTGAAGACTCTAAATAAAGAATATTTTATATTGTTCAAAATAAGTCTAAATAATAGATTAAACAACAAAAAACACCTTATGCACAATACTTTTTTGACAAAAACGAAACGATTTCAATTTCGTATAAGCTTCAATTTCATATAAACCCATTCAAATTACATGTCAGATATCTTTTTCTATAAATAGTAAGCCCCTGAATTAAACTATATTTTCTACATCTAAATTTAGATGAAATAATAGAAGCAATAGCTTCCGTCAGTTTGACATATTTCGTGTCAGATATTAAAGCAATTTTGAGACTATGATAGCTGTGCTTCTATGAGATCGGTAAACAGTTACAACCGAAACAACTACAATCCTAATGACAGCTATAACTTCTATAACCTTTTTTCGGAAGCTTTATTTAGTGTTGTGTATGTAAGTTTCGGTAAAGCTTCTAATATTAAATATAGAAGTATTTTAGAAGCTTTCATTTCGATGGTGGGGAGAACTTCTCTGTGGATGTTGTATCGAAACCTTATAGAAATAAAATATAGCTAGCTTCCACTTAGAAGCATTAGCGAAGCTTTATTGAAGCTAAAACTTGTATAACTCAAAATTGAGAAGTAAGTTTGCTAGTTGGGTATATATATATATATATATATATATATATATATATATATATATATATATATATATATATATATATATATACATATATATATATATATATATATATATATATATATATATATATATATATATATATATATATATATATATATATATATATATATATATATATATATATATATATATTTATATATATATATATATATATTTATATATATATATATATATATATATATATATATATATATATATATATATATATATACAGAGCCGGGACGAGGGGTAGGCAAACTAGGCACTCGCCTAGGGCGTTTTATTTGAAGGGTACAAAAATTGAGAACACGTTTTTTGTATTTAATATATTTTATACTACGGTGATTCGTTTTTTTTTGTTTTAAATTAAAATATCTAATTGGAGTGGAAAATCACAAAGAAAATAAGTATCCTAAATATTGTAAGATTATTTAAAGGTTCTCTAAAGATTTCTAAGGTTCTTTTCATATTTACAAGATTCTCATGATTCCTTAGATTATCTAAAAAAGCTCTGTATGTCCAAATGTTCTTAAGATTTTTTGAAATTCTCAAGAGATTCGGTAAGATTCTCAAGATTGTTAAGAACGTGACGATTGTTAAGAATCTTTTTTAAGCTTCTCTAGATATCTTGAATATTCTCAAATATTTGTCCCATGCAAGATGCCAAAGAATAATTTATCGCTCAATTTAATGACATTTTTGCTTTTATTGGCTAACATAAACTTCAGAAATTTTAATTATGATAAAAAATCTGTGACCTATGTTTAACCTTAGTCCCAAATGTCCTGATGCATGTAAAAAATTTGGCCGTACATATTTCAAACGGTTGATTAATAAAAACTAGTAGTCCGTATAAAATTAGATTAGGAGTTTCCTATGTACCAAGCCAAATTTATAAAAGACGCGCTCAATTCCTACTGACGTTGAGATTGATTTCAAAATACAAATTACTTTATTTCACTTTTAGTCCAAATAAATTGGAATCTAAACAAGGGGCAGTGGTCACTCGCTTAGCGTCAGATAATTTTTCGCAAAAATCATTTATAGAAAATGTTGCACAGAACAGATTTAATTTGGTACATAATTTATAAAATGTGGAAAATTTTAGTGGCAAATTTCTTCCACGAAAATGATGCCGATTCATTTTCTTTGTTTTCTAAAACAATGAAATTTTCATTAAAAAGTGCATTTGGATATAGCTACACAGCAACGTAATGTAACGATGTCATAAAGGCTGACTAAACGCGTGAAAATGGGTTTTTGCATCACAAGCAGTGTTGCAAAACGTTACTCGTAACGTAAAAATGAAATAACGAACTTAAGTAGCGTTTTTAATAATCATTACTTTCGTATCGTTTTAAAAATTCATCTGGTGATAATAACGTAAAACGTAACGATAACGCAAATATTTTATTTCGTTTTTTGAACGATTTTGAAATATCGATTATATAAAATCCGACATATCTTTTTTTTTTAAATGTATGTGCACGCTTTAACTAAAGATTTTGGTAGTTCTAAATTTTTTTGATATTTGTGGCAAAATATTAAGCATTTTGTAAATTTTTGATTTGATCTCACTCTGATGAGGCTACGAGTTCGAATCCCAACCAAAACACGTAAAAAAGAAAAACAGAGTTTTTTTACGAGATATTTCCAACCATACCTTTGAATTGAAAAATTCAAATTACTTCCCTTGAGTTTAATTGCTCACAAAAATCCCGGATAACTAAAATTCCCCAAAATGTTGTCTAATATGCAAGCCAATATATGAAATAATTGACCAAGTGTCGCTTATTGATTTCACGATGATTGGAAGCAATCAATAATGACTATACACGTGACTTAAAATGTGGCCTATAATATAGAAATATTACACCTCATATGAATTCATACAACAGTGCTGTCTAGAGATATAATCCCAAAAATAATGTTAAAATATTTCCGGAAAATAGGAGTCTAATGACAATTGAGAATTCAACTTAAGCAAATAGAGTGAGGATGAAGTCTCAGCTTCAAAAAATCATCGCATCGGTAGCGAAATGAATAGATTTGAGCTCACTCTGGCACTGATGAGGTTACGAGTTCGAATCCCAACCGAAAAACTTAAAAAAGAAAAAATATTTGTCTGTTCCATAACGAAATAACGTACCGCAAAAATAAATATAATGCATAAAAACGAAACGCATATAACGTTACGATTTTTTTTTCTTTTTGTAAAACTGAGCACAATTCAAAATTCAAGTTGTAACATCCAAATCATGTTGCAACTGTTTCCAAATTCGTACTTCTTCACAGGGCTGCCAAAATGACCAAAAAAGTCCAAATCATGTCGTTACTGTTTCCAAATTACTTATTGGCTAAGACTGCATTCATTTGCTTCCCAAGCATTTGCGACTGGTTTTAAAATTTTTAAGCCTTTTTTATCAAGTACATGTTAAGTATCTGGTAAAAATTTTAATATTTGAAATCGAATCCATCATGTTCTTCCACAATCATATTCTTTTTCCTGTTATACACGTCAATCGGTTTGTGCAAACAGTCAAACTATTGAGGTCACTCTCTGTCATAGTGACAGAATTCAGAGGGATTCGTTTGTCCGTGTATCGTACAAACGGAATGCTTTGCCGGACTTCGGGGGCGTCTAATCTCCAAAAGTTTAAAGAAAGCGTTCGTCAACATCTTAGAATGCATGTAGTTGTGGAACCTACATGTTAAAAAGCATCTATGTATTGTTGTGACACATATTGTAAATTCTTAAACACAACATTTTTTATTGAAAAATTAATGTAATGGAAAACATTACGTCAAATCAATCAACAATGAGATGAAATATGTAACCTAATTTTACAAATCTCGCACCGAATCTATAATTTTCTTTTCAGAACTAGGATGTTCCTTTTGATTCACAGTAATGACACATATTTGTCACTTTTTGTTTAGAAATTAAACGAATTGCGTTTTTCGGCAATCGAATACCAGATCCGCCAGCACTTTTGTACAAATGTTTTGACATGTGATTCCTTTTAAAAACTTTCAAAATTTTAATGGCGTATTAGGTGTAAATGTATTAAAAACGATAAAATACCACAATATGCAACAGTTCAATTAAAAAACAAATAAGTAACATTGCTATATTTAAAAAAAACAATTTTTGCTTAAAACATTGTTTTTTTGGAATAAAAACCAATTTGTTTTGAACATTGTTTTAAACAGTGTTTAAAACAAACCAACTCTGTAGAGGGGAGAGGAGTGTAGGGGCGTCAAATCTTATTCTTGCCTAGGGTGTAATTAAGCCTCGTCCCGGTTCTGTATATATATATATATATATATATATATATATATATATATATATATATATATATATATATATATATATATATATATATATATTTTTTATATACAATATACATTTAATACATTTAACCACCTGTACATTAATAAAGAGGTCTCATCGTTCATCGTGAATGTTGCCTGTTAGGCACAGTTTTACTCATCGTGTTTGTAAGCATTCATCGATTGTTTAGAGAGCAAGAAGGGAGTTAAGGCCATATTCTCTGGCTTCATTATCAACGTCAACAAAAATTATACAGTCCACTGCCAAGCATGAGGCGTGGCCATTTTGGCCATTTTAGCCATTATATATATATATATATATATATATATATATATATATATATATATATATATATATATATATATATATATATATATATATATATATATATATATATATATATATGTATATATATATATATATATATATATATATATATATATATATATATATATATATATATATATATATATATATATATATATATATATATATATATATATATATATATATATATATATATATTAGAGTGGGGCGATTTAAAAATCTTCATGGGCCCCTCGCGATTCTGATTCCTGGAGTTGTTCTGAGCAAAAAAGTCCACTAGACCATATGTCTACGGTGAAAATCGAGCTTGCGAATTTTTGTTTGAAGTTTTTTTGTCGCAATTTATGTTATGTGAAAACTTGCAAATGTTCTTAGGCTCATATCTCGTAAACCATTTGGAATTTTACTATGAATAAAATAAGTAAATTGTAGTTCTTGACCTCAGCTAAAAAATTTGCTAAATAAACAAACCGAAAAAAATCACATCTTCATAACCAAAAACACGAAAATGCCAAAAAATCTAGATTTTGAATAAATCCTAAAACATTTGTTAAATTTTTTGACACCATTTCTGGGTAGAAACTGTATTTGAGGCTATGTTTTCAGACTCTCATATTAGGGGTCCCTGAAGCGAACATCATAACCGTCAACTTCAATGGAAGTCCCTGAAGCGAACATCAACTGCATAGCCGTCAACTAACATAGAATTTGATTAAAATATATTGTTTTTGCACTTTTTTTTACTTTTATAATAAATATTATACATTATAATTATTATAATTATGATTATAATAAATATTATAACTTTTATAATAAATATAATAAATTTCGTGTTTCGAGAAAATATTACAAAATCACAAATTCATATTTTCAAAATTCCAAAAATATTGTAAAAATTAAATAAAATCAAACTTTTTTCAAAATTCTAAAAATATTCCAAAAAATATTACAAAATCAAAGATTAAAACTTTTTTCAAAAATTTAAATAATATTGCAAAAATAATAACAAAATCATTAACACAAACTTTTTTCAAAATCCCAAAATTATTTCAAAAATTGTAATAAAATCAAATATTTAAACTTTTTCTAAATTCTAATAATATCTTCTTGCAAATTCAAAAATTCAAACTTTTTCCAAAATTCTAAAAATATTGCAAAAATTAAAACTATATCAAAAGAATTGTAACTTTTTTCAAAATTCCAAAAATTATAATAAGATCCAAAATTTAAAATTCTAAAAATATTCCAAAAATTCTTACAAAATCAAAAATTGTCTTTTTTCAAAATTCTGAAAATATATATATATAAAATTCAAAAATTCCATTTTTTTTTCAAAATTCAAAAAATATTCCAAAAATTCTTACAAAATCAAAAATTGAAACTTTTGCCAAATTCTAAAAAATTTTGCAAAAATTATTACAAAATCAAAAATACAAACTTTTTTCAAAATTCCAAAAAAATTTTAAAAACTATAACAAATCAAAATATTTCCATGTCCAATTTCATTTTCAATTACATTTACGTCATAAAAACAGCTACATTTTTTTTCCAAAAAATTGGCTAAAAATTTAAATGAAAATGTTTCTTTTGACACACTGACAACATTTTTTTGACAAACTTATAATGCCATAATTCTCTATAGTAATAATAAATGTTCATGTCATACAAATTATTAATTTTATTTTGTTCCAAAAAAATATATAAAAATCTTTCTTTTGACATACTTGACAATATTTTTTTGACAAACTTATAATGCAATAATCTAGATTTTGGTTTCACATACCAATCCAATCACTTAAAATGAACGTTTTTTAAGCAAAAACTATGCAAATTTCCTTGTTTTGACACACTTGACGATTTTTTTGACACACTTCCGGGACAGTTATTGAACACATCGTCCTTTCGGCTCTTCCCATTGAGTAAACCTATTTTTAGAAAAAAAAATTTTGAAATCTGTTCAGTGGTTTTCTAAATTTCGTAGGTTGTGACGGCCGGCCGGCAGACAGACATACATTTTTTTTTTGCTTTTTTAGAATCAGTAGGTCCTAAAACGTCGAGAAATGCCAAAAAAGTGGTGGTAAGAATTTCACTTTTAGCTCATGAATGTTATGCTTAGGTCTTTCATACCGAAGTAAAATAACAAACAGAACGTTTTTGATGAGTTTAAATTATAAACAACTAAAAATGGTAATTTTTCAGTAATTTCGCTATAAATTTTTACTTTTGCAGGACAAAAACTGCATGAAGAAATGTTCAAATGTGGTTAGTATGTCATAGAAAATTATTAAATATTTAATTGGCTACAATTTTTTAGCAGATTATTAGTTTTAATTTTCTGCGGTTTGGCTGCTATGGCCTCAAAACGGTAAAAAACAGTGTAAAAATGGCAACTTTTTGGCATTTTCGTGTTTTTGGTCATGAAGATGTGATTTTTTTCGGTTTGTTTATTCAAAAATTTGTAGCTGAGGTCAAGAGCTACAATTTACTTGTTATATTTATACAAAAATTCTAAATGGTTTACGAGATATGAGCCTAAGAAAATTTGCAAGTTTTCACAAAACATAAATTGCGACAAAAAAACTTCAAACAAAAATTCGCAAGCTCGATTTTCACCGTGGACATATGGTCTAGTGGACTTTTTTGCTCAGACCAGCTCCAGGAATCAGAATCGCGAGGGGCCCATGAAGATTTTTTCCCTTCCATACAAATCGCCCCACCCTAATATATATATATATATATATATTATATATAAATATATATATATATATATATATATATATATATATATATATATATATATATATATATATATATATATATATATATATATATATATATATATATATATATATATATATATATATATATATATATATATTTATATATATATATATATATATATATATATATATATATATATATATATATATATATATATATATATATATATATATATATACATATATATATATCAGTGGCGGATTATCATACAAGTTTTAAGGTAACCGCACCAGGGCCCCGCGATTCAGGGGCCCCAAGCATAAGCAAAAAAGAAACTAAAACCAGACAAATTTGAAATATATTTATTTTCAGGCATTAAAATCACATTTTTCTGTATTTAAGTGTCTATAATTTCATCGAATTTAATTTCGTCCAAAATTTCATTGTCAATAGAAAGAATGGATAAATCGTTCAAACGATCATTACTCATAGTATTACGCAAATAACTTTTGATTAACTTCAGTTTTGAAAATGATCGTTCGCCTATAACATTATCGACAAACATGCATAAAAACATATATTTTAATTTTCAAAACCTCCTTATTAAATAAAAAATAAAGTTTTTCTATGCGAAAAGTAAGCTCACTAGTGAAATAGAATAACAAATTAAAGTTGCTATGGTTTTTCATATAATTTTGCAAAGTATTTTAAACAACGTAGCCATGAAAAAATAGAAAATGAATTTTGAATGTTTTGTTGTCGATTTCTAACTTTATAATGTATAGTAAATATCGATTATATATTACTATCATAGAAAAAATTGCATTTCCTACGCGAGATAAAAACGTTTTTCGTTCGTAAACATGTCTCACTCGACGCTAGCGCGTCTCGTGAACAAATGTTTACTCACGAAAAAAACAATGTTTTCATCTCTTGTAGGAAAATATACTATTCTTTCTAATTTTTATTTTTCAAAAATTTTTGAATGCATTTCAGGTTATTATATGCAACCCATCTTCAGCAAACTCGATTTGATTTGAACAAGTTCAAGACTTATTTATAAAAAATATAATTTATAAATATAATTAAATGCATAAAGACATTCGTAATAAAATATCGATATTCGGAAAAGTGGTGGAAAGATTATTATTGAACATTGTTTTGTATATTGATTCATAATTTAAATTATCAAATGTGAAATAATTTATGGCAAATTGACATTCGTCAATCAATTGATTTGCATTGAGATCTTTTGGGTATTTTGCGGTTATTGTTCTGCAAAAATTAGCAATCTCTTCATCACTCATTAAATTTAGATGTATCAAAAACGAGTACTATCTAGATCTTCATAATCTTTAGCACGCTCTCTCAGATTGAAAAGAAAAGCCTTTATAATTGGCTTGAACAACGATTTTTCAAGGTGGTCTTTTTGTTCCTCTAGACAAAGTGTTTGTGACGTTGAGCAAGTTTGAATATTATTTGCGGTTTGAATATTAGATGAAACACAATTTAAAAGCTGACAGACATCATCAAAAATTTTGTTGTAATCTTTATTTTCCAAATCTGTAACTATTAAATCAAACAGTTTTTTCTCACCGAGACAGTTAAATTAGAATTTTGTAATGCTCGATTCACAAAATTAAACTTGGTTAGTACACTTTTCTAGAGGACAAGCATCAAAATATTTTCGAATTGACATAGTTTTTTTATCAAACCTTTTACCACCGCTTTGTTATCGTCACTGAAGTTTTCCTCATGTAGGAAAGATTTTAAAACATGCAACACTTTTAAATAACAAGAATGTGAACTGATTCGTATCTAGCTGACCATCTTGTTACAGTTGCTCTCTTTAACATGTATTCGCTATTTTCGGTTAATTGTTCTTGTAATCGATTCCATCCAAAAGGGGAATATACGAAAAATCCATAAAGTTTTTCAACCATATCAAAAAACTTAGTTGCAGCAGTATTGCCAGAAACACTATATTTACCGACTAAATTTAATGAATGAGCAGAGCCAGGGACAAAAATTGCTGTTTCATTTGTTTGACGAATCAATCTTTGTAGGCCACCATAAATACCTGCCATATTGTAAGCGTTGTCATATGACTGGCCTCTACAATTATCAATGTTTATTTCGTTTTCAATGTGGAATTTCATAATGATGTCAAAAAGATAGTTCGATGTATGACCTTCGATTTCAATAGATGAAATAAATCGTTCAGAAATGGTTTTACTTTTAACATATCGAACACAAAAAGGCAACTGGTCTGTATGGCTCACATCCTGAGTGGAATCGACACTAAACGAATAATATCGAGATTCTATAATTTCGGAAACAATGTGATTTTTAACATGTTTTGCCATGATAGAGATGAATTCTTCACAAATTGTGCTTGAAAGATACGATGCTTTTCCTAAAAATATTACGAATACTAAAAAAAAATCATTTGTCAATGTTACAAGAAAAGAGTGTACCTTTTCCTTTATTGTCAAAACGAGAAATATGTTCTTGTAAAAAGGGACCAAATTTAGCCAATAATTCAAGAGATCCAAGAAAGTTTCCATTGTGTTTTGATCCTAAAATTTCATCGTGACCACGAAAAGCAAGTCCTCGTGATGCAATTTTAGTTGTATTATTAAAAGATTTCTCGAAAGTAAGTTCATTTTTGATACGCATTTTATATGTAAAATTATTGGTCATGTGATACTTAGACTCTTCATGCTTCGAAATGTGATGAATCTTTTTAATGAAAATACTTGCGATTTTCCATTCAAATCACCAAATAAACGGCATACAAAACAAAAAACTGCTTCGGCTGACGGTGAATAGATCAGCCAATCTCGTTTAATTTTTGTTGCATTTGAGAGTTTTCTATAAAAATGAAACTCAGTGAATTTTCGACCATATTTTCCAGCATTTTTCATTGCTATGTTTTGACACGCAAAGGCACCTAAGAAACTAACTGTATAATAGTACTTTATTGTTGAGATGTTTAATGAACTAGTTTATTTTCGATCAAAAGTTTACAATGCGAGCGAGCAATGAGCATTGCAAATTTGTGAGATAATAAAATTCATTAATTCATTTCCGACAGAGAAGCATGTTTAATTTAAAAATAAAATTCATTGATAAAATAAATAAAACGAATAAAGAGGACACCTTAATAGTAAATGAGGACGGAGGACCTTCTTGCTCCAAAGGAGGACGGTCCTACCGAAAATAGGACACAAAATAATCTATTGGCTGATCACTATACAAAACTAATCGATCAAATTAAGCACGAAGTGAAACTCGACCATAACATTGAGTTAATTGAGAATACAACAGGTGAAAAACTTGTACTTGTTGACAGCCTATGTTATGAAGCATATACAGCTAAAAACAATCATGTAAAACCCTGCCTTTATTAAAATGCAACTAATCGTCCAAATTTCCCAGTACCCAGTACTTAAGGAGATTACCTATTTTGAACAAACGAACATTTACATTTTTATTTATATAGAAGAAGATAGATAGAAGAATATTTATTGAAATTCTATTAAAAGTTTATTGCAACACTAATCTTTATAAAATTGTTTGTGTGTTTTTTTACTGAAAATAATAATTAAAAGTATTCTTTTTACTAATTGAAATAAAATAAATCTGACTAAAGTCTAATTTAAATATTTTGTTTATATTTATTTCAATAACTTTTCTAAAAAAAGTGTTTTAGTTATTCTATTTTCTAGAGGATCGGTACTACACCGGTAACGTGAGAAACTTTGTCAGTATTGGCAAAACGGAAATTTTGGAAGCGCTATTCTCGATGTAAATATGTTATTGATTACTTTCATTTTGAAAAGTTATCATTCAGCTGGGAACGATAACGGTAACAGTATTGACATCGAGCCTAATTTCATAGAAATAAAAAAAATAATCAACAATCTTTACAAACAATCTTTAAAACAATCCTTACAACAATCGAATCAACGCTTGAAAACCACCACTAATTCCGGCCATTTTGTTTGCGTTGTCATATAACTGTCTCTGCAATTTTGTATGTCAGTTTTATTTTCTTCGAGGAATTTTTAAACGATGCCAAAAAGATACTCTTATGTTTGACCCTCAATTGGAATAAAAGCAACTAATCGTTCATTGATTTTACCATCTTTTACATATCGAATGCAAAAAGCCAATTAATCCGAATGACTTACATCCAGAGTGGAGTCAACACTAATCGAATAATAAACTGCGTCAATGACGTCGGCTGCAATACGATTTTTGATTTCTTGCCCCATGGTGGTAATAAATTCGTCACATATTGTGCTTGAGCGGTACGACGGTCTTCATAAAACTATCCCAATAACAATTACTTTTATCATTTCATTAAGCTTGCTTCAGATGTCACATACCTTTTCCTTTGTTGCCAAATTTATCACTACGCTCTTTTAAGAAAGGATCAAATTTAGCCAAAAGTTCAAGAGCTCCAAGAAAGTTGCCATTGTGATTCGAGCCCAGAGTTTCAACACTCTCGGAAGTTCGGCATTAAAACTTTTGTCTTTTATTTATTTTCTTTATAAATTATATATCTTTATTTAAAATATTCGAATCGATTATTTATTGCATTTAGATTGAAAAATAGAGAAATCGAAAATTTTATTTAGAATTATTTATTTGAGAATCTGAGAAAACAATGGAACCCATAGTTAAAAACTGCTGCAAGAGTATCGTTTGAACTAGAGAATCAATTCATGATACACATTGTATATACTCTATTTCAGAGATTTTTTAAGGGTGTAATTGTTATCGTTTTTCCTGTTCTGATTTCAGACATGCAGTTTTGAATCATCAAAAAATCAGTTCTGTTTTTTAGCCATCAAAAATGAATTTTTGAAAATACTTTAATTTACTATGCTTTTTTTCGAAGCTGATGGCCGTTTTATTTAGTAATCAATTTTGGAAAATAAGGATAAAGGGCCCCCAAAAACTTACCCGCACCAGGGCCCCCTGAACTCTTAATCCGCCACTGATATATATATATATATATATATATATATATATATATATATATATATATATATATATATATATATATATATATATATATATATATATATATATATATATATATATATATATATATATATATATATATATATACATATGAGCAAATCTCTAGAACTTTTAAATTTTCTGTCCTGCCCAAATTTTTTATATACCCACTCATTTTTAATATTATATATTTGATTATTGAATGTTAATGTGAATGAAAAATAAAAGTTTGAGTGTTCAATATTATTTTAAAAAATTAAAGGACATAAAAGCGAAAAAAAGTAGCAAAAACGCTAAAATTGAGATGTCTTTTTCGAAATTTCGTTTCTGCATCAGGCTATAACTTTTGGAACATAACTCCAAATGACTTGAAATTTTACAGAGATCTTGAGTATGCCATATTCTTTTAACAACAAACATGTTTTTTAATGTGCTTCTTAAGGGAGAATAACGGTGGCAACTTGAGTCGGTGTCTTCCACTTTTTATCGATTTCAAATTTTAATATCTTTTGTTTTTTTGCGCTTGGAACATTCCTCAAATCGTAAAAATAATTTTATTTTTGCTAGAGTATGCACAAAAACAAAAAAATCTAGGTACTGCAATTTTATGTGCTCCTTATATTGAGCTCGCAATGGAAGCAAAAAAGTAAGAGATGCTGAGAAAACTTTTGTTAAAATCTAGGTTTTTAACTAGCACATCTTCAATTTAAGTTGAAAACCACCCAAAATCATTGTTTCTCGTAGAATTTAATGTTTAAAAGATAATGGTACCTCGTTAACTGGATTCGACATTTCTAGACATTTTTTTCGACTATAGTTTTTAAATTTTTCATGTCTTATTAACAGTTGTTTTATTTTTCGGCTTTAACTTTTGGAACATAACTCCAAATGACTTGAAATTTTAAGAATATTCGATTTTTAATATGTTCTTTCAAAAACATATATGTGTTTTCATGTGCTCCTTAAGGAAATATAACAGTGGCGCGTCAAATCGGGGTCTCTACATTTTTGTTGATGAACATTTTTTATTTTTCGTTTTTTGAGCATGGAACATTCCTCAAATCGTAAAAACAATATTTTTACGTTAAAGTACGCACAAAGTCGAAAAATCTTTAAACTGCAATTTTATGTGCCCCTCTTATTGGGCTCGCAATAGAAGCACAAAAAGTAAGTAAGAGATGCTGCGAAAACTTTTGTAAAAATCTAGGTTCGGCTATAACTTTTGGAACATAACTCCAAATGACTTGAACATAACTCCAAATGACTCCAAATGACTTGAAATTTTACGGCTATTCACTTTTTGACATGTTCTTTCAAAAACATATACTGCAATTTTATGTGCCCCTCTTATTGGGCTCTAGTTAAATTTTAATTGAATTTAAAATTTTTTGTTAATGGAAGTAGTTTGAAAAAATTATGAAAAACTAGAATTTTTGGCGGACTAAAATCTTTTAAATGAAATATCTCAAAAACACGAATTAACACCTCTTTGTAAATTTGAAATAGTTTAAAGTAAGAATAGAACTATTTTCAGAAAACAAAACTTATTAAATTCCAATTGATTTTCGACATCTTTAAAAAAGTTCTTTTAATATTTTTATTTAAAAATTAATTACAAAAACAATAAATTAATTATTTTTTTCAGACGACTAACTAATCATCTGTCAAACAAAAAAAATGTGATGAAATCGGTATAGCCGTTCTTGAGCAATTTAATTTCAAAGTTACATCGGATTGGCAGAACTTTCATTTTTCATGCATGTTGGGGTGCTCGTTATGCTCAAACTTTGCTTTTTAAAAAAATTGTAAAACAAGCGGTATTTTTTATTTTGTCCATACTACTTATATGCCAAGTTTCAGACAAATCAAAAATGGTCAAGTTCCAATTTCGACTTTTTCACCTGTGAAGATCACGTTTTTCATCATATACGTTAATGTTAAATTCAAAAGAACAGAATAATTAGATTTGAATAATTTTAATTCTCATTGCATTTCAAATTCATTATATCTTTGTTGAAATAAAATGGACAAACTACATACTGGCAAAGCAAATTTTTAGATACTTAATCATTAGTTTAACTTAATGTATATTAACGCCTATCAATCCTTATGCTTAACTAAAACTACTTATACTAACAATGAATTTCATAAACAAAATCAATTAAATTATTTATATAAATAGAAACTGAGAATTTTCAACGAACAGATATTAAAGGTACAACGAAGTGGACTACAAAAAAAAACATTTCCATTGAAAAAGCAGAACTTCTTACAGACATAGAACTCCTAAAATTAACAGTTACAGAAGTAATTTATATAAATTAAAAGCACATTAAATGGTATATTAAACATAAATCATCAATTTCTAACCAATAACCAAATTCAGTTTTAAAGAACATCATGTCCCAGCTAAAAAAGTCTAAAATTATTTTTATAAACATTTATTTTTACCTACGGAAATAATGTAAAATTGAGGAAAATCATTTCGGTTTTTTTTCATTTCTTTCCTAATTTCCTTCCTTGTTCCTTATAAAAACCTTGCGGAAGAAATAATAACACTTCCCTTCGTAAAATTATGAAGAAAAAAATTTAAGACAAAAAAAAACTGAATATTCTCTTTGTTTTTGTAACCACGGTAAGAATTGTTTATATGTATCCCCAAAGAGTTTTTACTGAATATATTGAGGAAAAACAAGGGAGTTTCCTTTAAGAAACTGTGGTTATGAAAAGGTTTTGTAAGTTTGCTCTTAAAGGGAAATTTAATTTCAAACCAAAATTTTATTGATTGAAAATGAGTGAATAATTTTCTTTTTCACAACTGTATTAGAAAGTGTCACTTGTGATACATTTTTGAGTAATTCGTATGAAGGTTCATTGCTTATTTGTTAAATATAAATTATCTCGGTATCAATCAGTAACACAATAATGATTTCATAAAATAAGTTATCCAATATTGTTATGTGAAACAAATCAGTTTTAACATACAAACATACAAACTAACGCAAAAGAGATCAACATCTTACTAGATTCCCTAAATAACTTTTTCTAAGATCATATGTTCATAATGCTTTGTCATCAAACAATCAAAAATAACATATAGTTTGATAAATTTGCACAGTTTTGACAAGAGAAATTAATTTAAAACAACAAAGGCCAAAGGGCGATTGAAAATTATAGCTATTTTCAATTAGCTTGAATTTGTGTTATTTAGATGTGTTTTGTAACCATTGAATAATTAATATATAAGGAAGTATCGCTACGTGTACTTTCACAAATGATCGGAGTAGAGCTCCCGGGAGTTGAGCATGGGGAACCAAAACCTGTTTTTATAATTGCCATGAAAGGCTACGACCTTATATAGTAGACTAGGTTAATATTTGACCTAGTTTTAGTTTCCTGTATTGGAATTAGAATGTAGGTTATTGGTTTATTGTGGTTTGTTGTTGTTGTGTGTGTCCCTAGCCGGTTGCTAAAGGCCTTGGAAGGTCGTCAGGTAAACTAGGTTAGTATTTGACCTAGTTCTGGTTGTCTGTATTGGTAATTTCTCGATTTAAAGTGTAGGTTAGTGGTTAATTGTTGTTTGTTGTTATTGTGGGTTTATTGTTGTTGCTAAAGGCCTAGGAAGCATGTCAGATAAACTAGGTTAGTTATTTCCCTGTATGTGAGTTCAAATTTAAAATTAAAACAATAAAATAATGGTACAAATGACAAATAAAACAATTTGTCACGTGTTTTTATTCATTTTTTCTTTTTTACATTTTTTGATCTAAAACTAAAATTTAATTTCTTGTTTTATTTTTTGTCTTAATTAAAACTAAATTAAAACTTAAATAAAATTTAATTAATGTTTTTATTTTCACCTTCTAAGAGTGTTAAACCGTTTTGAGGGGTTTTTATGAGGTAGAAATTTTCCTCCATAACTAATGCTGTATAATCTTCCTCGTTAAATAATTCATTGAATTTATTTGGTGCGAATAATAATACATCTCCGGTTTCGAAAATCCACTTTTTCCCAAATTTTGTGTCGATTTTTCGAATTGTGCATAATTTGTATGCGTGGTTTTCCTGCAATTCCGCTATCTTCATAAATGGTTTTGATTTCTCCTTTGCTGCGCTTGAACATTTTGCCAGAAAAATTTGTTTTCTGGTCATTTGATGTTGTTGCTGTTGTTGTTGTTGCTGTTGTTGTTGTTGTAGTATCTGTTGTTGTTGCTGTGTTTGATGATGTAAGCGCTTTCTTTTGAGAGGTGGAGCGGCTTGACAATCGGAAGTTACTAGGTATTCGTTTAAAAAGCTGTCTGTTGAACTTTCCATGTTTATCAAATAACTATGTTAGACTACAATTGTTGATTACAATTGCTTGATATTTATACCAATTTACGATGCTTAAAAGTTAGTGGGGGGAAAAATATATTGTTTCACAAAAACAAATAAAATAACAAAACACAACAAGACAACAAAGAAAAACTCATAATCAATTAACAATAAATTAAATTATTTATTTTTCTATTTATATTCTATCCCAGTTCATTAGACTACCTTGAAGTAGATTTGCTTTATTTATTTGTAAGTTTAAACAAATAAAAAACAAAATACAACAAAACTAAAATCGCCCAAAGAAAACTTAAAGACGGCAAATAATAAAAATTTTTCCCATCTAGCACATAATCTTCTTCGTTTTCAACAGATAAATTAAATGCAATTCTTGATGCTTTTCTGTTGTTTAAAATTAATAAAAAATTTAAAAAATTATGCATATGAGAAAAAACGCAACAATAACAATAAATTAAATTATTTATTTTTCTATTTATCTTCTATCCAAGTTCATTATACTACCTTGAAGTAGATTTGCTTTATTTATTTGTAAGTTTAAACAAATAAAAAACAAAATACAACAAAACTAAAATCACCCAAAGAAAACTTAAAGACGTCAAATAATAACGTTTACAATAGATAAATTAAATGCAATTCTTGATGCTTTTCTGTATGCATACGAGAAAAAACGTATATTAAAAAATAATCTCGATGAAAATTTATCTTGTACATTAATCAACTTATTATATCTTAACTTAGCTTAACTTATTATTTATTCTTTATTCTTCTTTTTCCATCATCAAAAACAAATTGAAAAATCATTTTTTATTTTGCTTTGTTCGTGATAATTTATTTACATTTTGTAAATTATGGCGATGAAAATTTAGATAAATTAAAAGATCTTGATGAAAATTTGCTTTACTCTCCGATTTAGAGTATTGAAGTAATACAAAAACAATATGATGACAAATTAAGTATAAAAGCCTATCATGCTAGAAAATTTATATTGTATTAGTTTTGTGATTCAACATTAAAACATGGCAAAAAAACTTCTAATGAAAAGGTTTATAACTTCTGGGGAAGAAGTGGAAGAAGAGCGATTTTTAATCGATTCCAAAACGGGGAAAAATATGCAGAAGTTTAACTTGCGCAGACGCGAAACTAAATTTTCGATAAAACCTGTACCAAGCTATATTGATCCAATTACTTGGATTAAAGGGGCACTCCACGATATTGTCAAATATATTACAAAAGAAGTTAGCCCAAGCGACAAAATTGGAATGACATTTTGTGGTGAAAGCTTCGAGCATCGTGGCCCTGCATGGATAAACTTTCAAACAGCAGGTGGACTGACGTTTCAGCATATTTGGGATGTGATTTCAAAGGTTTTTCAAAGCAATTCCGAGGGTGAGTACTTTTAAATGAAAATGCTGAACATTTTTTACTTTTTCACTTTTACTTTACAGGTTTAAGTACAGACAAATTTTGTTTGACCGCAACATATATCAGTTTACCTTATGGTAAAGGTAGGAAAAAACAATTTTACAATTTTGCTGAAGAATGCAAACAACGCCGTGGTATAATAACAATAAAAAATAAAGATAACTTATGCTTACCCCGTGCCCTAGTAGTGTGCATTGCAAAAATTGATAAAGAGGTCAATTTTAGACACATTTTACATGATGTCGGGAAAATTCAAGCAATTAAAGCTAAAGAGCTAATCCAAAAAGCAGGCGTAATTATTCCACAACAGGGGTGTGGAATACATGAATTAACAAAATTTCAAAATTATTTGACAAATTACAAAATTGTTGTCTACCAATATAACACTAGGGGTCGAATTGTGATATTTGAGGGAAATACCACAAAAGATGTAAAAAACCTAAATTTGTTATACCATGAAAATCATTTTAATGTGATTGGATCACTCACTGCTGCTTTTTGTACAGATTATTATTGCGAAAGTTGTCACGTTCCATTTTGGCACAAAAATGAACACAGATGTTCAAAAACTTGTCCATGTTGTCGTAATTCAACACAATGCCCAAAGAATGGTACAAATGTTAAATGCAATATCTGTAATAGAACATTTAGAGGGGAAAAATGTTTTGATTTTCATCGAGCCTCATCATGTAACTCAAAAAGTATTTGTGATACAGTGAAAAAGTGTTTAAATTGTTTGCACGTTTACAAAACAGAAAGACAGCATTTTTGTAATGAATATTTTTGTAAAATTTGTCATCAACATGTACCTTCGGATCATCTTTGCTTCATTCAGCAAGATAAAAAACAGAAAAATTTTAAAAACTGCATATATGTATTCTACGATTTAGAGACAAGACAGGAAAAAAATATTGATACACAACTAAGACAGCATATCCCTAATTTGTGTGTTTTACAGCAAAGATGTGACAACTGTATTGACGATGAATCTCTAGTTTTTTGTCAAAAGTGTAAATTTAGACAAATAATTTTTGAAGAAAATCATGTAATCGAAAAAATGATGAATCACATTTTGAAATTAAGCGCAGAATTCCGTGAAATAATTGTCGTAGCTCATAACGGACAAGCGTTTGATCATCAGTTTATTTTAAATTATGTTTTAAACAAAACGAATGTGGAACCCAAACTAATAATGAGAGGAACGAAAATTATTTTGATGATGATCAACAATGTCAAATTTATCGATTCACTTAATTTTTTCCCGATGGCCCTAGCAAAATTGCCAAAAGCCTTTAACTTATCTACAAAATTAAAAAAGGGGTTTTTTCCGCATTTATTTAATAAACTGGAAAATGAAAATTATATAGGTTCTTTACCGCCTATGAAATATTTCACCCCCGATTCAATGAAAGAAGATGAGAGAAATGAGTTTCATAAATGGTACACTGAAAATAAAAATTGCGAATTCAACATGCGAAAAGAAATAGTTGAATACTGTAGCAATGATGTGAAGATTTTGACTGAAGCTTGTTTAAGCTTCAGAAGAATATTTTTACAAGAATGCAACATTGAACCGTTTTTAGAAGCAGCAACAATAGCCTCAGCCTGTAACCTAGTGTTCAGACGAAACTTTCTGTGTTTGAACACGATAGGTATAATTCCACGACATGGTTACAGACTAGTCGACAATCAATCCGAAATTGCTCTACAGTGGCTTGTATGGGAGCAGGACACCCGAAAAATTAAATTTCAATATGCTGCTAACGGGAGAGAAAAAGTGATTGGCGGTGTCAAAGTTGATGCATTTTGTGACAGCACTAAGGAAGTTTTTGAGTTTCAAGGTAATAAAACAAAATTAAAATTCAAAACACGCTATAACACATTATTAATTTTTATTAACTTTCTAGGTTGTTTTTACCATGGTCATCCGAAGTGCCTAATCCATAAAAGAGATGTATCCTTGTATAATGATTCTAACGATACTTTAAATCAAAGGTATGAAAGAACGCTGGCCAAAAATGAGTACTTAAAATCCCTTGGATATAAAGTAATCGAAATGTGGGAATGCGCATTTCGCGAACAAATGAAAACAAACAAAAATATGTTTTACTTAAAAAACCACCCAATAATTTTTACTGCACCACTAAACCCTCGGGATGCATTCTATGGTGGAAGAACAGGCAATGTCTACACTCATTATAAGTGTAAAAACGGGGAGAAAATTAAATACATAGACGTCTGCTCGATGTACCCGGGGGTCTGTAAATATGGCAAATTTCCTGTTAAACACCCTAAAGTACATGTTGGAAATTCTGTGTGTTCTGGAATTGATTTACAAAAAACGAATGGGTTGATTAAATGTAAAATATTACCACCAGAAAACCTATTTCATCCAGTTTTACCGCAAAAACAAAATAACAAATTGATGTTCTCACTCTGCCAAAGCTGCGGAGATCAAAAAAATCAAAGTGCATTTTGTTTACATTCTAACGATGAAAGGGCATTAACTGGAACATGGGTGATTGACGAAGTTTTACAGGCTCTCAAAAAAAACTACAAAATTTTACACATTTACGAAATCTGGGAATACGAGATTACGCAATATAACAAGGAAAAGAAAGAACAAGGACTCTTCACGGAAATGATGAATAAGTTTATAAAAATTAAACAGGAATCTTCAGGTTTTCCGTCTAAATATCAAACAGAATTGGAAAAACAAAAGTATATTGATTCCTTTTTAAGTTCAGAAGAAGTTCAATTGGAATTTAAAAATATCAACAATAATCCTGGATTAAGGTCTTTTGCAAAATTAATTTTAAATTCTTTTTGGGGAAAATTTGGTCAGCGAGAAAACCAACAACAAACAACTATTGTTAACCAACCGTTTGTTTTGAATGACTTACTAACAAATCCTTCAATAGAAGTTTGTCAAATACTACCTATTAACGAGGAAGTTATAATTGTGAGCTGGCAGTATAAAGAAGAAGCGGTAAATTCTCTATCAACAATCAATGTGTGTATAGCTGCTTACACAACAGCACAGGCTCGACTTCATCTTTACAGCTATCTAGAAAAGATCGGTCACAGAGTTTTGTATTACGATACGGACTCAATCATTTATATAAGTCAAGAAGGAGAATATGACCCACCTCTAGGAGAACGTATTGGTGATATGACCGATGAACTAGAATGTTATGGCCTCGGCAGCTATATATCTGAATTTGTTAGTGGTGGACCAAAAAATTACGCGTTTAAAGTTTTTTCGACTAAAGATAACTCAGAAAAGCTTGTTTGTAAAGTTAAAGGCATAAATTTAAACCATACAACATCCAAACTAATAAATTTTGAAACGATTAAACATGCTGTTCTTCATCCGCAAGATTGGGAAAATATCGCTGTGGTTTCACAAAATATTAAAAGAACTAAAGATCATGAGGTTCATACAGTAACTGAAACAAAAAGATACCAACCGAAATCAGAAAAACGTCGATTTCTGAAAGACCATAGTTCCGTACCGTTTGGATACAAAAGGCCTAAATTTGTGTAAACTACGATTATTACACAACATAAAGGTAAAACAGAAGTCAATTTTAGTCGGAGTAACAAATATTCAGTTTTTTAGTTTTAAGCAATTTTGTAGCTTATGTAAACATAAAATAAAAGGTCGGGTTTTTTTCATATTTTTCCCGACGTAAAACAAAAGTTTTAGTGAGTTTTTCTTTAATAATTTCAAGTAAACGAAAACTTATTTATTTCCAGTAAAAACGAGGAATTATTTTATACAAATTTATTAATACTTAATTTTACCAAAATGTTTTCAGAAGTTCTAAATTATATTGTTTTTATCTACCCATGAATTGTGCGATTTATCAAATCCTAACCATTTGACGTAAACTTTATTCCCTTTTCTTTTTAAAATCTGCTTGACAAGATAGGTATCAGAAAATTTTACAGGTGTTAGTTCTGTTTCATAAAATCCCCCGGAAATTGGAGTGTTGGTATAATCGACTAAGTTATACGTAATCGGATATGTATTTTTAACTTTAACCACTTTAAAAATTTCTGTTGACCAGTTTGGTTGATAGCCTTTTTCAAAGTTTCCTTTATTTTTGCTGACTCTTACATTATCTCCTATCTTAAATTTAGCTTTTTGAAAAATTTTTGGATGCATGTATACACTTCTAAGTATTGATTTTTCATTTTTCTTTGAAACATTTTCTGGAGGTAATTTGATTGTTCTATGCGGTGTTGAATTATAGTTTTTTAACAATGATTGTAAAATTGAGATCCATTTGTAATTCCCCTGTAAACTGAAATTTTTCCACATCATACTTTTCAAAGTTCGATTAAAACGTTCCACGATAGATGCCTTAAGCTCTGAGAATGTATGATAATGATTAATTTTATTTTTCAACATATATTGTTTAAACTGTCTGTTGAAAAACTCTTTGCCTTGGTCTGAATGAATATTTTTTGGGGAATCCTTTGCTTGCTTGATAATATTTTCAAGTGCTCGTAAAACATCTTCAGCAGTTTTACGTTTGACAGGTTCAGCATAAGCGTATTTGGAAAAAGTATCAATCACCGTCAATAAATATTTGAAACCTTTATTAAATTTGGCATAAGGAATCATTTCGACTAAATCAATTTGCCAAGTATCATTCAAACCCTTTTGAATGAACTTTCTCCTACGAAAATTTTTTCTAAGTGGCCTGTGTAGCTCTGAAACAATTTGTGCTCGTGACATCCTATACACAATACACACAATATTTAGTTTCTCTTTCTATATATAGAGGCAGCTGATTCTGAAAAGTTGTACATAATAGCGAAATTTTTGTAGAAATCCTCAGTCTCCCTACAGAAATCAACTTTTAATATGGAAGCTGATTCGACTTCGTTTCCGTTTACCAACGAAAGTAATGAAAATTATTTTTTAAATAAAATTACACAAGAAAACCAAATTAGTTCAACCACGAATGATTATGATGTTGATGTTGACGAGGTGACCTCGTCTTTTCAAGAATTTATACCACCACCACCATCACCACCGCAATTACTTGAAGAGGAGGAAGAAGAGGAATGGCAGGACGGTCAAAACTGGTTTGACTCTCAAACAGATGATCTGCAGGTTAACGAGGTGACCTCGTCTTTTCAAGAATTTATACCACCACCACCATCACCGCCGCAATTACTTGAAGAGGAGGAAGAAGAGGAATGGCAGGACGGTCAAAACTGGTTTGACTCTCAAACAGATGATCTGCAGGTTAACGAAGAACAAAATATCGAAGTCGAGCAAGAAGGATATTTCGAATGGTTTTTTAGTAACATTATAGATAGATAAAAATAAAAATAAAAATAAAATAAATAAAAGGCAATTGTTTTTATTTTCGTACAATTTTGCGTAGTTTATTGTTTAATATTACAGGTATCTCGAAAAATAATCTAGAAAAATTACACTGCACATTGATCCGTTGCTTTGGGATGTTAATTTCTTCATGCAACTTTTCCACTTGTTTTTCTTCACAGGTTTTTATGTATTTTTCAACATACGCTCTTACATTTTGTTCGGAATTTTTATAGTGAATCATTACAGCTTGAAGAAAATCAACAAGGTTGTTAAATATATCGGCCTCTTCTCTGTTGACACTAAGAGTTTGACTACGAATAGCTTGAATTCCTGCTTGTAAACATAATTTGGTATTTTTTATTGTTCGACTGCACAGCAGCTTTTTGTATAGATGGTAAAATTCACACCAATCACGATATTTCAGAACAATTACTTCTTTTCCATTACGATGGAATATGGTTGTGGCTTCAAATGATTCCCCCGTAAAACCAACAGAAATTCTAAAGGTCTGGTTTTTATTAAGAAAGTATGTATAGTTTAATAATAAAGACATCGTGTTTTCATGTCGAATTTCCATTTCTTTTTAACTTTCCTCTAACTCTCGGGTTACAAGACTGTAAAAAGTTGTATTTTCCAAATATTTTATGAAATAGTTTTAAAATCAACCTGTCATTTTCAATATGATTTACTTTACTGAATTGGTTCAAAAAACTTTTCATACTTAAACCAAAACATCTAAACCAAACGTAAACACAACAATATTGCCCGCATACATCTGTAAAATTACTTTGCAACTGTTTATCATTAAAAATTAAACAATGATTCTTCAAATATCTTAAAATTTCAGGTTTAGTTGGTTTCTGCCCAAAAGAATCAAAGTATTCTATACACCCCTTTTTAGGAATATAAATAGCTAACCAGTGTGTTCCAGGGTCCTTAGCCTTATCCGTGTTAACGATTAAAAGAGATGGTTTTTCTTTTACTTTTGGAATTCTATCCAGAGCGAATACCCCCTTAAATTTTTTGTTTGTACGCTGGTTACATTTTAAAATGTTAGTTATTTCTAAAGTGTTCATAAAATAAATTGACTCAGATCATAAACTTTGCTCGCTTCCTTTACATAATTTACTAAAAACTCTTTTTTAATTAGTTTGTTGGTAATGATTATATCAAAACTTTCTAATATTTGTTTAAACTCTTTAGTTATATTTTCGTTAGTCACAGTTCCAAAAGAATAATTTTCAATATTTTGATTTGTTAGCTCTTTTGTTGGAAACTTGTAAGTAAACTCTTTTACGAACTTCTTACAAGGCTCTTTAAATCCTACTATACTAATTTCTTTCACAAACAAACTGTTTTTGTCGTTACAACAAAATGTAACATCGACAAGTGCACAGGATGAAGACATGATGTAAAATATTTAGACTCACGCTTTTTCATCCTATTTATAGGTTTGTGAATATATTTCGATTTTTATCGATTTGAATGTTTGCATCAAATTCCCCATAAACAATTGCAGTTAATGTGGACGGCAATGGTTTTGATAACTTTGCTTCAATTCTAACAGTTCCTTGATTAAGTAGACCTTGGCACATTTCATTCCCTGATGCATCGGGGGTTAAATCAAAAGCAAGTAAAAAAAATCCATTGCTAAACATTGTTTTTGTTATCTGATGACCTTTATCATTATGGAATATCCCTGTTCCTTGAAAAAGTGTGTTGTAGGCTCTGGTATAACAATTATATTCATCAGAGAAACTAGTTTCAATTGCTGTATTAGGTATCTGTACCCCATTCACATTCAACGAAAATTGAGAAATATCAAAATGTTTAAAATTGTACGGGTTTTTTGATCTTTTTCCTGAATAACCAATATTTTCGGTCATACAAAAGATGATTGTAGTCGGCAATTGACCAATGAAAACGTTGTCGAGCGATATGGATGATGTATTCATAGGAAGAGTATAGGTTTTTACTTCCACACGTTTATAACTATATATAGCATTCTTTTTTTCCAAAACAGCGTTATGTGCTAATAGAACACTCGGATTAACAGTTACATGTCTCATAAACAATGTTGCTTCTAAAATTTTCAATTGAGATTCATCGGTATCGTCAGAAAAAAAATAGAATTCTGGTTTTTCTAGTGTTAGTGTAATTCGAACATCCACGTTGTTTATAAGTAAGGTAGGCTGGTTAAACATATCTACATGTAGTTTACCCATTAGCTCAACAACATTGCTATTATTATACAATTTTTGACGGTCTTTCGATCCAGAATTATTAGATTTTTCTATGTTCGCCTTATCTAATGTCCACCCTGAGCACTCTAAATGTGTGGTAGCAGCATCATTACCGTAATTTAATAGCGATTCAATATATGCTCTATAGTGATAATTTCCGTCTGATGGTGTTATATTTTTCCCGTTTAATTGAATATTACATTGTTTTATTAGAGAATGTAAAAGATTGTTAACTACACTTGGCTGTGATAGTTCTTTTCCGTCTGCCCCTTTATCATTATTCCATAACCCTCCATCTTTTTTCAAAATCCGTATTTTCAATCTTAAATATGTAGAAGATAAGTCCCTATATGTATCTCCATGACCTAATGAAACAAATTCTATTACCGATGGTTTATCTAATGAGGCTATAGGGTTGTAAGAAACCTCTTCGGATCGTAGAATACTTGATTGAATAGGTTGTGCTTTAAATATATCCAATTCAGATTTCATACATTCCACCATAATTAATCAAAAATATCTTTTTCTTTCTTACGCCTAATAACTTTACGTCGTTTCGAGGTAAAATAATTTAAATTTTTGATCGACGGCTTATTTATAACTTTTCTTTTCCTTTTTCCCGACCCATACATTTCATTGAGTTTTTGAACTGCCCCGCGTCTTACACTTTTGACAATCTCTTTACCGCGATCTTGCAGAACTTCCTTAATATTTGCACCGGATACAATATCTGATAAAGCACTTATACCAGAGTTTACAACCTGCCTTTTTAGTAAATCAGCCTCCGAAGAAAATATTGGTTTCAAATACTTGAAAAGTCCCCCAAAAAAACTACCTAGGCCACGTCCTCGTTGATATGGTACAGTCGAATGTACCAACGGAACAATATCCTCAATGCCTTTCCCCGTTTGACTCAAATAGTATCTGTAATATACTCCTTCCATAATGCTTTTCATAAAACACTAAATTGTTTAATAGAATCCCCCCTTTTATTTATATACTTTTTTAAAATGTAATACAATTTTTGTAGGAATACTACTTGTTGCAAAATTAATTTTGCTACTATATTTATCACAGATTAGAATAGAAATATTATCAAAAAAATTTTTCTCAACAGCAAAATATTGTATATTTAAAATTTCTTTTTCCATTACTTCAAATGCATTTTTTGTGTTTATCGTTCTTAAACATCTCACCGTGCTATCACCCACCATATTTGGTTCAATAATATCGGTATAGACAAAAAGCATTTCTGGTTTAATTACGGGTGTCATAGGTAAATATTGCAGAAATGTTTTAAATAAATCTAAGAGTCTTGACTTATGCTTTTTAAAATCTTTAATTTTTACAGTTATCTGATCAAAACATGATTTCAGTAACTCTTCGAGTGAGTAGCTATGATCTGCCTTTAATTTTAGCTCAAGTGGTGGTTGATTTATACATATTTTAATAAATTCATTTGTTTCAGGTAGTTGTTTTTCTAATGATGTTGATGAAGGTGCAGCCACGTAATTGGAATCCAAAGATATAAAATCATATATCCCCCAAATTAGTTCACGCTCAACCTCTTTTCTTGAGTAGCCATCAAACGGGTGTATATTCTGAATAAGAGTTGGTAACAAAAAAGATTTCCAATCACACAAATATTCATCCGTGTTATGTGGAATGTACGTCGTCCCAATTCCAACCAAGTGTTCGGAATTACCTCCTATAAAAACTTTTGTACCAATGTGCCAGTTTTTTCCGTATTTATTTGGTTGAAAATCGTTTAAGTAAATCTCCGACAGACCAACTTTCCAGTTTGTACCGTTGATTGGTTTATGTAAATTATTTGTAAAAGCTGATAAAGTATTATCAGGATAGTAATTCATTGAGTTATCACTGAGTAAAGTAACATAAAATTCATCTTTTAGGTGTATATCGCCCATGTTTTCTTACGTTTTGGAAAATTAATTTTTGTTTGACTGTCACCCGCTTTAGCTGGTCGTAAAATTCGTTTTGTAGGTGTTGTAAATTTCTCGCTATTTATATGCTTTTCTTTCTTTTCGGGTGGACTGTCAAGAGGAACCGTTATAACGTCTCCAGACTCGGTTTCAAATGTTTGATAATTTTGATTTGGAGTTAATTTTCGTTTTCTTAAACGCTCACCAATTGATGTGGCAGATAGTGCTTTTGCGAAAATTTTGTCTTGAACGTCTTCATCAAGTTCACTGTCAGACTGTGTTGTTTCTTTAAAAATATTTTCCTGGACGCGTTTATCAAATACTTCATCATCTTCATTCTCATATATTTCTTCTTCAGGAAACTGCATTTCAAAATTTCTTTTACCGACAACATCTGTTTGAGTGTCTGTCGCTCTAAATATGGGTTTTGTACGGAAACGTGTTTGGGTACTTTTAGGTTCCATGATTTTAATTTTTTTCTCTTCAATTTTAGATAACAATCTTTTTTTGTTTCTAATTTTAAATAGGTTCTGACGATACAAATACCACTTCTGAATATTGGACAAATTTTTGTTTAATAAAATGTTTTTCATCTTTTTATCCAACTGGTTGAGTTCAACGTCTGAATTTTGCTTTAGTTTTTCATATATTTCAGGTTTTAATATTATCATTTTGTTAAATGTTGTATTATTCATTTTATAAAATGACCAATCACCCCTGATAAAACTGCACCGAGAAGAGCAGGTAAAAATCCACCACGTTGAATTATAATTTTTCTTTTACTAGTGAGCGACTTCTTACGGCAAATGAGTGATCTCAAGTCCTTTTTATACTTTTTTAGTTGATTGGTTGCTCTTTTATTTAAATGACAGTTACCTTTTAAAATATTTAACGCAATTTCACAGATCGTTTTAATTACATTCGGCTCACATTGTTTTATTATAACTTTTTGAAATTTTCTCTTAGAATTTTTTAACAGGTGCAATATATGACGGTTGGTTTGTAATCGTTTCATATTCCTCACCAAATTGCTCCAATTGCTCTTTTGTACAAAAACAAAAATTTTTTCCAAATATGTCACTTCTTAATCTAAATATATCATTAATATCTTGAGTAAGGTCTATTAAAATGTAACCATATGGTAAGGTAGTTACTTCATTATATACTTTCTCAAATTCGTTGACCTGTTTTGGGTATATTTGACGAGCTAAAGGCAGTATTTGGGATTTATCTCTAGGGTTTTTGAAAAGCACTAAATATTTACAATTTAATGAAATATCTCTTGAAAATTTTCCCTGGTGAAAAACGTTTTGAGTTACAAATATTACAGATAAATTTCTATGGTGCGAACCTCTAGTAAATAATTCGGACACAATCTTGTCGTGAGAATTTAACATCATATCATCTACTATAATTAACAGTGGATCTTGATTATCACAAAAATCTGGAATAGTATTATAATGTTCAAGTCCTTTGATATTTTTCGGGACGGCTTCTTTATCGGGGTTACACCAAATAATCTTCTCAATTGGAGGTTAAATATATTTGTTTTTTTGTTTTATTAAATTAAAAACAAAAGTCGATTTCCCACAACAAGACGGCCCGGCAACCATCATAGTAAACGGATGAAAAAACATGGTTTGCCGAAGAGTATCTATCTAACTATACAAATCTATATGTATACAAAACAGAGGTCGAGTATAAAATTAATCTTGGAAAATTGGACAGACAGTCTCTTATATAGTCTCACAATGGCCAAACGTGTTTTCATAGTTGATCTCCAATTTCTAAGAGGAAACGATAAACAATATTTTGTCAAAGAACTCGCTCTACTTGAAAAAGGAAGTTTGATTCCTATCGTTTATCATTTCAAACCACCTTACCACGAAGAAGAACTAGGTCAAGCAGCACAATATAGCAACCGATATTGCGGCAATAAAATAAATGGACTTAATTGGAATGGCGGATGCATTGACTATGTGGATATAAAATCAATTATTAAATACTATTTAGAACAAGCTGAAAAAATTTATGTAAAAGGCGAGCAAAAAAAATTTTTCCTTGAAAAGTATATTGAGAGTTTTAAAATAGAAAATCTTGCCATACCGTCGTTATTAAAGATTGAAAATTTTAAATCAATGTGTCCGATACATCTTTCAAATAATCATTTTAGATGTGCTGTAAAAAACTGTCTTAACATTTATATGCATCTTCGGAAGGAAAAAGTACTATAATGTTAAAAACAAAAAAAGTTACCTTTAACAATAAATTAGATCTTTACGTTATGTATGTGTGGGATTATGCATATAGAGTAGCTCGACAGGGAAAATATGAAGAATATGCACGAGATCGAGATAGATTTCATAGACGAATAAAAAATATTGAACCTATTATCTCTGCAGTTCTAAAAAAACCTCATAGAGAAAAAGTTTTTAATAAATTAATAAGGGTTGGTTAACCCAATAAAATTAATGTACATAAAATCATGTAATAGTTTTATTTTAGTTTTAAAACAAAAATGTAAAAAGAAAAATGAATAAAAACACGTGACAAATTGTTTTATCTGTCATTTGTACCATTATTTTATTGTTTTAATTTTAAATTTGAACTCACATTTGAACTAACCTAGTCTATCTGACATGCTTCCTAGGCCTTTAGCAACAACAATAAACCCACAATAACAACAAACAACAATTAACCACTAACCTACACTTTAAATCGAGAAATTACCAATACAGACAACCAGAACTAGGTCAAATACTAACCTAGTTTACCTGACGACCTTCCAAGGCCTTTAGCAACCGGCTAGGGACACACACAACAACAACAAACCACAATAAACCAATAACCTACATTCTAATTCCAATACAGGAAACTAAAACTAGGTCAAATATTAACCTAGTCTACTATATAAGGTCGTAGCCCCTGACGACCTTCCAAGGCCTTTAGCAACCGGCTAGGGACACACACAACAACAACAAACCACAATAAACCAATAACCTACATTCTAATTCCAATACAGGAAACTAAAACTAGGTCAAATATTAACCTAGTCTACTATATAAGGTCGTAGCCTTTCATGGCAATTATAAAAACAGGTTTTGGTTCCCCATGCT